>JAHWFP010163516.1:36232-47921 GCA_023313725.1 Lithobius niger
TAGCTTCCTGTGAAATGGCTATCTGTGAAATGTCCTCGTCGGAGAAATGTCTGTCGTTGAAATGATAGTTGGTGAAATGACTGTCCGTGAATTGAGGGTAGTGAAATAACCGGTACCCTCTGTGAAGTGTCCCAGCTTAGCAATTTAAGCAGTCGATACGTTACCAGAAGAGCTGGATTCGATTCCGGATTATAAGATAGGTGCCTCGCCGGACGCTACGACAGGTGTTTGTTTATTCACTCCCTTACTGCAGTTTCGTTTCTCTGCAAGTGACAATTTCTCTTTAAGGATAGGTTCCTGCATCTTGTTATGTAGTAGCCTTCCGAAACGTCCGTTTTGAAACTCTTGTGAAAACCTTTCCAAAAAAAAAAAACACACTCGAACTTGAGCTAATTGATCTTCATTTAAACTCACTCCTGCTTTGAAAGAGCTGCAGTTTTTTTTTTTTTTGGCGATCGATATCAACGCCACCGGCTGTGCAAGACGAAAACTAGCCTTCCTCACTCTCCTCCCCCCCCCCCCCCCCTCCCCACTTCCCACGCGCCAGCCATCCCAAGAGGACGAAAAAAAAACTACACCATCCATATGTTGAGTGGGTCTGGCATGACCCCCTTGGGTTTTAAATTCGCGATGACTTTTTCGTGTTTGTCGGCTCACTTGCTCGATCGTATCTCGTACATCTGGAAGGAGAGAAAAAAGGAAAAAGAAAAAAAAAAGGAAAAACTTTCAGATTTTTCGGCCTGAGGCCGGGACGACGGGAAATCTATAGCGTGTGGTTGCAGATTGGGGCAGGGGAAGAAAGGGTAGGTGGGGAGGAGATGGGGATGGCGGAAGAAGCTCAGCTGGAATCGGATATCGATACGCATAGCTTAGAACGTAAGCCTTTCGCCTTTCAGAAGACGGCTGGCGGATGGGTAGGCTTTGGGTGAGGTGAAGCAAATTCAGTTTGGATCTCAGCATATTGACATGTTTTGCTTGGCCAACTAAGAGTCGTCCGTCAAACAACATGTGCCGATTTTGCGTCCCTACGCAGAACTTTATTAGCAGCCTCCCTTCCTTAATGAGGGGAAGAATAGAGAAAGAAAATTTAGTGAAAAAATGGGAAAAAATATGCGATGCGCAGAGGGTCACCGGGAGGTTAAAGGTTGGATGGGTTGGGGAGAGGTTGCCAATTTTTTTATACCAGGCCAAAAAAAGACTTTGCTTTCTATATGCTGACGAAAATGTCTATTACCTGCAATTTTTATCATTCATTCTTGGAATGCAATCTCCCCTAGAGAAGAAGAACTAATAAGCCCATGCCTGCGAGCTCGGTAGCATACTTGTGCGCATACGCGACATACTCCTCCTATAAAAGCACCGGCCCAACACTATGCCACATCTTTCTTCTCTAGCCTCCACGGTACGCAGTCGCTGTCCCCGGACTCTGCACTCTTCGCATCTGGCGTTACATCGCCGAAGCCTTGGACTCATCTTGACCTTCGGTCAACGTGCTTCGTTCGTCGCATTTTAGGCTTACACCTGCTTGCGATCCCTTCTTCCCATTTGTCTTGACCGCTGCATTGGACACCATGACCTCTCCTATGATCGTTGCTCCAGCAGACTCAACCTCTCCTTCCTCAGGTCGTTTGCCAACGACTGCTGGACCACCCACTGTTCACGGTTACTCTGCACGCTTTAAACTTCTGAACCTTCTATCTTCAGTACCTGGTTTGGTTGACCCCTCGTCCGTCTCTGACAAACTGGGCTCTGCGCCCTCGTCTCCTTCCAGCTTGAATCTTCGTCCTCAGCCCCTGGTTGCCTTTGGACCAGGTGCTCTCCTAGGATTTCACAAACAGTGCCTCTTCATCGTCATGGTCATCTTCCGTTCGGATCAACGACTTGTATCCAGTCATTCTTGTGACGTCCTGTGGCTTACTTTACTGGCAGGCCGCCTTCTGCGGCTCAAATCTGCGACCTTCTCGACAATGTTTTCTTGTCGTTCCAGGCATCCCGCCGACAGCATGTAGCCCGCCCCTTTGCATTTCACCCAGACGCCCTTCGATGGGCGCAGTTCTGCTCTGCTGCTGCAGTTTGTTCCCGTTCAGTTCCACTACCACCTTTCCTCAGTTCTCCAAGACCTTCGCCTGCCACCATTAGGCCACATTCGCCCTTTCCAGTCTTTCCTGCTGCATGCTTCGTCTGACACGCCTTCATCTGGACCTACCATTATTCCTTCCAAAGCAACTTCACATATATGTCCGGACTCTCCTTGCAATGCCTGGAGGTCACGCTGAAGCATCCTTCGTCTCCGGCCCGCCTTTACCTTCTTTGGCCGGAGACGAAAAATGTGGTCTCTTCCGGTGTTCCATGATTGTTCTCTTCACATTGTGGATTCATCGTCCTTAAGGTTATCATTCTAAGTGTAATTCTCCATCTCGGCATTGATGCTCCTCCAGATCCTTATTGATCACCAAGCCCTAAACGATGTAGATGCCCAGGCTTCATCTATGACCAACCCCACCTTTACCCACACTCAGCGCCTTAGGTCCTGCAAATACTATACAAATCCATGCGCTATTTGTAACAAAATCACCAAGGAGTTATGTCTGATTGAGGTTAACCAACGAAAATCCAGAATTCTTTCTGCTCAGAATGTTCGAAAACATGCCAGAGACCATCTCACTGCTAATGAGACAAAATCCGGTGCTCCTTCATCTGCTTCTTCTTTGAAGATTTCATCTGTTTCACCTGCCGCTGGAAAGAAAAATGTTCCTTTGTCGATCCGTTTCGTCATCTCATCTTTCACCATCCCTCAAGCCTGTGTCTTCTTCGCCACAAAAATCGTGTTCTAAGCAACGTGCTCCTGCTTCACTGGCCAAGGTGACCAGTCGTTCGTCCCCTCCCTAGGTCCCTTTGCTTTCGCTCCCTTCTACACCCCGTTTGAAGTTGAAAAAGCATTCTGACGAAAAACCGCCCTCTTCCTTCGACTGCGACCTTACGCTCCATTTTTTCTGCTGTTCCTTCGGCACTCGTTTCCATTCTGAACCTTCCCTTCTCACAGCTGTAGATGTGACTCTGACTGCGCTACCACCACGTTCGCCTGCTGTATCAACCCATGCTACGGTTGCCTCTCGTCTATTTTCACAATGTTACACTGATGAAACCTCTACACAAGCAGTTTCCTGTTCGCTGTTTCACTCTGCATCAACTCTACGAACAGCCATCATTCGCGGTTTATGGTTATCACCCAATGATCTTGCTCATCTCGATTTAAACATTACATCCATATTGTCCACAGCCCGTTCGCCCTTTACAGACTTTGCTGCCTTTCGTTCAGCACACACCGATATTGAGTTTGAAGCAACCCGCCTTCGCCGACAGGTCCTCAAGCAGAAGGCTAAGTTAATCTTGGCCAAATCCAAAATCCGCCTCCTTTCGCCGTTGCCTGCAAGTACACCTTGGAGACTTCAGCACGGCTCTCTATCAAAAACTCGCAGAACTCCGTATGATTGGTCGCCTCCTACTGCATAACACGGTTGTGCTGCTCCACGTCACCCTCGTGACCCTCATCACGCTGTGAAGCCCGCAACTCCATTCTCTCCTCTGGCTAAGTCTTCCCATGATTCACACATACCCTTAGGAGTCGCACTGCAATCCGCAAGGCCTTTCCCCATTATCAAGGCCTTCGCCGTCTGATGCAGCAACCACCGTTAAGGACTCTCCTCCTGTCGGTCATTTTAACGAATTGGGCTACTGCAGCTGACTTCCATTTGTTGCATGCCCTCACTGCATACTCGGTTTGGCAGTTCAATGACGCCGCACGGTTCTCCCCTGTCTTTCCTGGGATTTCGCATTATTCCAATCATGCCACTTGTCAGGTGCCTTGCACTCCATGTCGTAATCGGGCCAAAGGAGTTGCTCTAGGCTTCTGTATGTACCAGTAACACCCTCCGTACCTTCATTTTTTCGTTTTAACCGCCTGTACTGAGGCTCCGGATCTATGTTTCTTCTATCCGTTACGTTCTCTATTAAAAAAAATCCACATCATTACATCACTATCTTAGGTGACCCCTTTGTGCTTTCCTGACCCAGTGTTCTTCTGCGACCTTTGTTGTTCACACAAACTGTGCCAGGAATCATTCCGCCACTACGCATCTCCCTCGCCTTCTCCAACAGTGGACTTTCTGAACGAACGAATGCTTTTCTTGCTACATACAAAGAAAACAACAACAATTTCCAAACTGCTGGTTGCTGGTCTTCCCCCGTGCTGTCCCCTTCGTCCCTTCGGAACTTTACCATAAAATGGGCTTCCTGCTGGACCTCAATTTCACCGTTCGTGTGCCATCATTCCTTTGCCTCTGATCCGAGGTTCCGGCTCCTCAGAACTCTCTGTCTATAATTCTCCTATTTTTTGGTTCCACCATCTTCAATTTTTTCATGTCTTCATTTTTATCCGTACGCACGATATTTTTCTACACCCTGTCATGGCCAGCAGACATTACCTCCTCGTCCTTTCGCCAACTACTCAGCGTCTGCCTCCACTCGTTCTGTGACCTTTGGACACTTCCCCTCAACATGTGTTCGATGATTCGATGGATTCCTCTGTGGCCTTCATCTCCAGCCTGAAGTCCCGTCTGCAGCAAATTTACCCTGTTCTGCCTATGTTTGTCGTCCTTCGTCTTTCGGCATTCTGCCTCAAGATTCACGTTCGCCGAGATGACAGTCGAGTCATTCGCCTCCTGATCTTAAAGTACTTCTCACTGTAGCGAGGACAATTAAGTAACTGAAGGTAATTCAGCTTGCCTGTTTATGGTTGTCGCTGTTTATCCTTCGCCCACTTGAACCTATGCATTCCTCTTCAGGCCGTGCGATATTGTTTCGGTGTTTATTTTTTCTCAATGTGCTTTATGTCTAGTGACAACAGCAAACATTGCCCTTTTTTATCCCACCGTCATCTGCTATACTGCACGGAGGATTTCCCTTGAGGACCCAAGGCAACCATCCCCATGAAGACTTACTCCTTCGTCTCTCCCTTCGCTTCAGGTTCTTGGAGTCTTGACTCTGGTGCAGCCAGCTCGTAGTTAAGGTACTCGTTACGATGGTCTTACCACTGTCGGTGACGAGGTCTACTGCAATGCTAAAAATTGCAGGTAAAGGATATTTTAGTCGGCATGTAGAAACAATAAAATACCAGGGGCACCTGGTCGATTTTTGTTTCTGTTGCCTAACCGAAAATTCTCATTACCTGTATCTGCCCCCTACCCTCTTGAGCTACAATCGTAACAATGGAGTGGTTCGAATTATGTAGCATGGTCTTGGGCTGGCACCTTTATAGGAGGAATGTGTCGTACATGCAACAACTACGCTACCGAGCTGGCAGACATAGGCCTATAAGTTCTTCTCTAGGACACATCGCATTACAAGAAGGAATGCTAAAAATTGCAGATAATGTATACTGTCGTATTAAGCAATAGAAACCAAAATCGACCAGGTGACCCGGGTAATTTGATGTTAATCTGTCACCTTGTTTAATTTACCGACTTCTTTAATTTGCCAACTCTTTGCACCTGCGTGCTATTAGTAGCTTATAAATGCATGCACGTTCGTACGTGTAAGAGTATCCATGTTTCAACTCTAGCTTTCTATTCTACTGCTCGCCAAGGCCAGCTGAGAGAGAAAATACAGATGTAACTTCTTGGCTCCAGGCCAGCCGATTTAACGTCGTCGAAGTTTTATTGGTCTGCCAATAACAAAAATGACTCCAAATTACTTGTACCAATGGCTAGTTTAAATGGTATCGTATTTACCTTGCAGTGCTGCCAAAGAAAAACTGTTCTGCTAATAACCAAATGAAGGCCCTTTTCTGCTGGTAAGGTTATTTCTTAGCAGTACCAAAGTACTGTGCCAGCCGTGGGATTCGAACCCAATCACTTGGTTGGGAGATAAGCACGCCGACCACTAGGCTGTGCTTGCTCACTTTACTCGGGGTCCCCGACCCCTCACAAAGCTCGCGGTGTTCCCGGGAACCTACTTTTTGCCCATCTCGTAAAAGTCCCTTATAAAGAACACGTAAGGCATAGGTGGGTTTTAGGAGGTTAAATACAAAAATAGCAATATAAATATTTAAGAACCCCATATTTTACAAAATTAGAAAGAATTTGATATTTTTTTTTAATGTTGGTACTATTTCCTGCCACGAGACGCTGTTGTCAAACAAATATGTGAACCAAACGGTCGTTAAATCAAATATCGTATTTTTAAGATGTTATATATCTGCGTTTCGAGAGTTTTGCAATGGTTTAGTTACGAGTTTAATGGATAAATACAGCAGTAAGGTTTCAAGTGGACTAAACACTACAGCATCATTGTGATATCTAAAAACCTTTCAGAAAAAGATTGTTCGTGTTCCTTTTCCGTTATGACCTCGGTTCAGTTAAACCTTACCTTTACAAAAGATTTTTACAAAACATTCAACTGTCAGTCGCGTTATTTGTTTATCTGTCGTTCTATCTGTGTATCATTCTGGCTGGGGCCTTTTTTAAACTGTTTATCAGATTGGTACTCAATTGAACAAATTTTCTCAAATGCTTATCAGATTGGTACTCAGTTGAACAAATTTTCTCAACTGCTTATGAGATGGGTGCTCAACTGAACAAATTTTCTCAACTGCTTATGAGATTGGTACTCAATTGAACAAATTTTCTCAACTGCTTATCGGATTGGTACTCAATTGAACAAATTTTCTCAAATGCTTATGAGATTGGTACTCAATTGAACAAATTTTCTCAACTGCTTATGAGATTGGTACTCAACTGAACAAATTTTCTCAACTGCTTATCAGATTGGTACTCAATTGAATAAATTCTCTCGCTCGGTATCCAATTAAAAAAGGATTTTTCGAAACAATAAATTTTTCTTCTTAGAATCTTGGTATGGTTTTGTAGAAATTGCTACCAAAGCGGTAACCGCACATGGCAACTTTAGGTTGAATAACGGTAGTGTTCGATTCATTCCTACAACTTTAACTTATCTTCCTTGTCGCTGGTTACTTTATTACAATTTCGTGGCATCTTCAAAATTCTTGTGGTACAGCCTCGTCCTTATTACGTTAGAGTTGAGGCTTGGTGCTGCATAATTTGGTTTGATTCCCCTTGTTTGAGCTTATCTGCTGGATTGAGTGGTGCTGCTGACGACAGCTCAAGGCATTGGGGATTTCCTCTGCTGCGAGCCGGCTCGTTGGTATGCAGCGCGAGACCCTAATGCCTTGGGGGAATCTAGCAATGACAGAAGAAGCATTGAAATTCGTAGCGAATATCCCAGTTGTTGGTGCCTCTCTCTTCTGACGTGTAATCATCGCCCAGACTGGTGGACTGACGCACGGATATGTAGAAATGTAGACACACAGTGACAGGTGTAGATCTGCTGTAGGCGTATTTTCACGAAATGATGTGTTTGCCTCCTTTCTTCCACAGTTCTTCCTCAGTTCCCTCCTTTCTTAAAAGAGAACGTCTTCGCCTCCGTGCTTCCGCCAAAGTATACACGTAATACAGTGTATGGGAAGGCCACTTGAAATAGAAACTGGCTTATCACAGCTGGCCTTGCTTTATAGTGCTAAGTTCACGCGCTCTTACGGAGCCGTAGGACGCAAATTAAAAGCGGTACGGCCTACCAAACCAGCTAACCGGTCTGGGGGAGTGATGTAAGCTCCCCAAGCGTGTCCCGGGGGAGCTGTAGCAAATTCCGACACTGCAGTGTCTTATCAGGTTTCTGGAGTTATACTTTATGTACGTAGGCAATGTTTCCTATTCTGCCATTACCGGCCATTACTAACCTACTAAATTTACCTTTGAGAAGCTTGCATTTTGTCGGCTATGTTGGGTTTTCTCCAGCGTCTGGCGTTGACCACTTGCCGAAGCGGTTTTGGAGAGCGCCTTGATCGGTTAGGTAAATGGGCAGCTGCCAACAAAATGAAGTTTAGCCCAGAGAAATGTGTTATTTTACGTATTGGCAAACGCAAGGCTGTTGATTTTCACTATTACTTGTCTGGTCATCAGTTGCAAAAACACACCGTCGTGAAAGATTTGGGCATCCTTGTGGACAACCAACTTAAGTTTCATAATCAGGTGCAACAAGTTGTGAATGATGCTCGGAAAACATTTTTATTCTAAAGTCAATGTTCAAATCGTGGACACTTACGAATACAAGAAGATTGTATATGACGTTTATCCGACCAAAACTTGAATACTGTGTACACGCCTGGTCACCCCGTTACAATGGTGATATTTACAGGTTGGAACAAGTTCAGAGAGCCGTCACCAGGCATTGTTCTTCACTGAAGGGTTTGCCTTACGAAGAACGTTTGAAAAGACTTGACCTGACAACCCTTGTTGATAGACATTTAAGAGGTGACCTTATCGAGACCCGTGAAATTCTGTCTGGCGAAGTGATTTTGCCTGCCGACCAGTTTTTTCAACGCTCAACTGTCATACAAACCGGAGTACACGGCATGAAGTTGACGAAACCACGAATCCGCACCATTGTTGGACAGTCTTGTTTCACTGTGAGAGCCATTAATTCTTGGAACGGACTTCCAGAAAGTGTAGTGACAGCACTTTCAACCAGCAGTTGGAAAAGACAATATGAACTGACTCAGTGTTAAAGTGTTTTTGTTGCGTGTTTTGTTGTGAACCGGTCACATAAGCTTGCTTTCTTCCGGTATGAATTTAATTTAATTTTTATACGTTTTGTTTGATTCTTTTTTCCAAAACCTTGTGCCCTAGGTCCAGTTCATTGTCCTTCGTAAGGTGTGGGAGGTTAATTTTCATTATTTTATGCTCAGTTGGTGCTGCCCATCACAGCTCGGCAGGCTGGTGCGTTGAAGGGTTGACGTCAGCATCCACTTGTTGTATGTTTGTATATATGTGTTATTTTTAAATTGTGTAATCCGACAAATGATACGGAAAATGGTGCCAAAATGTGCCAAAAGGTGCCAAAGGTGCACAAGCAACACTAAAAAGCGACGTTTTGGAATGCTTTCATTCCGTTGCCAAGCAGAAATCTCCTTAGCCAGGGCTAAAAGTCAACATATTTGCCATTGAATGGTTTCCCATCCTAGACGAAGAAACAGGCAGAATAAAATCGAAAATAACGTGATTAAAAATGTACTGTGTCAGCGCAGAAGCTATGCATGGGTATACACCCAGACCTCTCCCTGACGAAAGCTGGGAAGAAGTGATTTGTGGATTTTAATGGCCGGCTAGTTATGGGGCTTGGCCCTGGCGGGAGAAATTGGCGATTCCCAATAATACGCAGTTTTCAAAGTATATACCGACCCTTCACAAACTGGGAATCGCCAATTTCTCCCGCCAGGGCCAAGCCCTGTAAATAGCCAATCATTAATATCTACAAATCACTTCTTCCCTGCTTTCTTCAGGGAGAGGTTTAGGCAGCTATGTTTAGCTTCTGTGCTGACAGGGTTCATTTTTAATCACTTTATTTTCGATTTTATTCTGCTGTTTTTTTCATCTAGGACGGGCAACCATTCAAGTGCATATATGTTGATTTTCAGCCTTTGCTAAGAAAGTATTGCTTGACAACGAAATGAAAGTATTCTGAAACGTGTTTTTTTTGTGTATGCTTGTGCACCTTTTGGCTTGTCTTTTTATTAGCATCAACCGATACCGCTCTGCTTCCTATGGTCCTGATATTCCCTACACTCTGAATTCGATGTATACTGACATGAATGTGTACTTTCTCAGCCTCCACACGAGTTGTGTACTGGCAGTACACAGTCTGTGCACTGAGAGTACACATTCTCGTCATAGGTTGTGTACTACCAGTGCACAAATTGTGTACTCTCAGTACACAGTTCGTGTGAGGCTGAGAAAATACACATTGATGTGTACTGCCAGTACACATCGTTTTCACAGTGTACGTATATATTGGGCCTAATCACTCAAATAAAGCCTAATCACTGAATCATATGCCTAAAATAACCCTAAGTATTCAAATACTAGCCTGATCACGCAAATATAGGTCTATAATTAAGCTTACTGAAATACTGTAAGCCTAATCACTCAAACGTAGGCCTAAAATTAACCTAATTACTCAAATGTAAGCCTAATCACTCAAATACAGACCTAAAATTAAACCTAATTACTCAAATGTAAGACTAATCCCTCAAACAGAGGCCTAAAATTAAGCCTAATTACTCAAATAACAGCCTAATCACTCAAGTACAGGCCTAAAATTGAGCCTTACTCAAATATAAGCCCCTAATCACGTAAATTTAGGCTTAATTATGTATGTTGCCATACAGTACAGAGGGAACATACTACTGCTAAGTGTTAACTGTATCCCCCTCCCCATATTTTGCTTTTATTTAAAAAATAAAAATTTATTTTCTTTTGTCTTTAATTTTCTGATGACTGTCCCTAAAATAGAAAGATGATTTCCTGGCGGAAGGGTTGGGTTTGGTAGGATGGAACGGGGTGCCGCAAGAACGTCGACCGTCGTCCATTGTCGTAAAATACTAAAGAAGTCATTTGTATTTGATGTTTTTTGGCATGTTAATTTTGCTCACTTGTTATTCCAAAAACGTCCGTGCGCCTTTATTGCTTCGTGTAGGGGTAATAAAGAAATAATTTTCGATTCAAGCCACTAAGGGTTTAACTTTGAAAGTGGCTCGTTATTTTAGGTACCATAATAAAAAGACAAAAAAATAGGGGGGGGGGGGGGGGAAAGTGGGCATTAAGCCACTAGAAAATAAACTACTTTTTGATGGTGCTGCCGAACGTAGCCGTGTGCTGAAAATTCTTGATGAGAAGCGAACTTCGCCTTGCACAATTTTTTAATAAATTTAATCGTAAAGTTGTTCTGGCTTTAATAGCCAATAACGCTTTTAAGACAGTGCGGCTTTCTGAAGCGTGACTTCCATTTTAAAACGAGTTTCGTTTTATAAACTATACGCATTTTAAAACCGTGTAGACCGGGTAAAACAGCCTGTAATGAATTAATGTAAATGCAGAGAACTGTAAAGTTGCATTAAAAATTTGGTTAAAATCAGTAGAAGAAGAAAGAAAAGAAAGCATGTAAGCTGTGGTTCTAACACAAATTTTAAAACGTCGTGGGGTTCCTGAGCTTTGATTTTCGGCTCCGGCAGGCCGAAAATAGGTATGGGGGGGGGGGGGATGAAGTGACGACGGCCCTCGTTACATACTCTTCCTGTCACAGTTAAGTAAATAGTCAGTAGTAGTCAACAGATGCAACTATCGGCAGCCTATCAGTTTGTCAGTGCTGATCAAATCCTTCATTGCGGAGCACAGCAAGCACCTACAATAACAGCCCTTTTCTTTGTTATATATATACGCACGTTATGAAACAGCTGCAAAACCTGTTGAATTCCAATGAAAATAATAGCAACAATATTATTACTAGTTGTTTTAAAACAGCTAACAGGAGGGGGGATAGAACAAAATTATACTGACCTGATCTTCCTTTTAATTCTTCTTTTTTATTTCGTCCGGTATGTTTTGAATTATTTTCGATTTTACCATGTATTAATATTTTGTTGGTCAGTGCTGCATTATTTTGATGAAACAGTATTTTTCCGTGTCCCAAAAATAGTTTCCTTCAACGGAACACCCCGTTAAGAATTGGATCGTCGTCTGAAACCCTCCAACGTAAACAGCAGCAGCTTCCTACAAAG
>JAHWFP010163516.1:52921-65963 GCA_023313725.1 Lithobius niger
CGTCGTCTGAAACCCTCCAACGTAAACAGCAGCAGCTTCCTACAAAGACTGCAGCCTATAGGGCAGCGTCAAGTGACGTCATATTGCCTACGAGACACCATTTGGAGGTAATAGCTACAAGGTGCACTAGATTAAAATGTAAGGGAAAACAACGGCATTTCTAGTCAAGACAGTGCTTTGAGATCGGATTTCTTAGGCTTAAAAAAAATGTTGTTATCTCCAACAACAAAAATCGCGCGTTATAGGCTTAAGAAATCCAGTCTAATAGCATTGGCTTCAGTAAGACGCCCTTATTATTTTCCTCCAGTGCCCCTTGCAGCTAACCCAGTTACCGACTCCACCATAGTTATATACAATAATACTATGTTATGTCACTGCCCTATATCAAACACACGTGAATTTCTTTACAGTTTGGATCCGAGCTCTATTATAGGCCCTAGACTCGAGCTATTTTCTTTACTATTTGGATCCGAGCACTATTATACTACGCTCTTTTATTTTATTGAGCTGTGCTATAGGACGCTATTATTTAAAGAGTTCTTATAGGCCTGATAAGCAACATTTTGTTTAAGACTACTAAAAAATGAATGAGACGTTATTTACATAAAAATTTTCGCTTGAACATAAGACGCAGAGTTCAAAGGATTTAGTTCACTTTACCGAAATTAATTTTACCGACAGTCACTTTACCGACAATAATTTTACCAACAAGCTCGTTTTACCGGTAATCATTTTATTAACACGATCATTTTGCATGCAGACAAGACTATATATTACCGACAATAATTTTACTGACAATTGTTTTATCGGCGAGAGCAATTAACCGACAATAATTTTATCCAACAGTAACGTTAAAATTAATGCCCCAGCAGTCATAGTTTGAACTGTAGGTAAAAATTAATGTGGTTAGCAATTTACTTTCTTTATCATTAAAATCTCTTAACGTAAGACTGATACCTCCTTAACATTGAAATAATTAATAGCTAACAATTTAAAAAAAACATTGTATAGTTCTCTCACTACCCAGGATTAAAGTCGAAGTTAAAAGGGTGTACAAAAATTTGAAACAAGCGGCTACAGCGACTGCCTAGTCGCACCGGTCTTCTGTACAGTTGTTCCACTTACAATGTTGAGGCGTACACCCCTATCACGCACTACAACAGCTGTCTCTATTATATAATCTAAAAGCAGTAACCATCAGAATTGCCAGTTTAAAATGTGTTAGCTTTTAGGCTTATTTTACATTTTAAACGTAATTGTCAGCTTTTAGGCCTAATTTTAACCAGCAGTTTTAATTTTGTAAGTCGCAGCTAACGGAGATTTGGATTGTAACTTGACGTTACCGTGGTAACATGATTGTAGGCCTAAATTTTCATTTTTTTTTTGGCCTAATATTTTTAACGCAGTTTTAATTTCGTAAGTAGCAGATAGGCCTAATGGCGTATTTGGTTCGACGGTAGCCTAAGCCTATTCATTCATGCAACAATGCGACGAAATTATTTTAAACGAAGCTAAATTCCATTTGTTTTTATTGCGCGTTACCTTAGGATTTCAATTCGATGATCAAATGTTATTATTTAATTTAGTTACGTCGAAGAAGTCGAAGCTACAAGGAAGTAACGATGTTATAATTTACCATGTTATTTAACTAACTTCTCACACTGAATCTAACGTTGGAAACAGGGTTGTTATGATTGATTAAAATTGAAATTACCTGATTATAATCAAGGACCAGGTTGACACAAAACTGTTAAAAGTCCCTATTGAAACACGTTAGATTCGTCTCCATTAGTTCAGTCAGAGTTTTCAGAGGGCGCCACGTGTTCTATCTGGTAATTTTTCCCATTTTTCAGCCCAAATCTAAAGCAAACTAAATTACAACTGAGCTAGGCTAAATAATAATTAAATATAAGCTAGTTTCGTTTAGTTTAGTTTAACTTTAGGCTAAAAACGGAGTAGAAATTCCCACATAAAACACGTGGCACCCTCTATAAACTAAGACTGAACTAATGTGAATGTATCTAAGACGTTTCAGTATGGGTCTAAGTCACAAATTCTCCTCCCCAACCCTATCAATTCTTGATCCCAGTAATCACCCAGAAAATAGCTTACATGTACAAATATATATTTTTCCGTATTTTTGCCACAAAGCTATTACATTTCTCGACTGCGTATAGCTCTTCCGTAAATAGCGACATGTTCGTTTTTCCTGAAAGTGTTTCAAGGAAGGCAGCATTTTTGTATGGAAGGTGTCACCCTCGGTTAACAAAAAGCGGCAACAAGACAAATCAATCGTAAGAGTGGCGCTTTCGTTGGCCTTATTGCCCAATCCAGTGGCGTTATGCTGTTTTTCTTCCAAGATCCGGCCGGTACTGTAGTAGAGCCCTGGCTAGTCTATGCCAATAAGTAATAGTTTTTGGTTAAAAACTATTGGTTATCGATTTTTAAACCACGGCTGCGATGATTTAGCCGCGAGACATGTAAATACGTAACCCCCTCGACGTATTTGCATGTCTCGCGGCCAAATCATCGCAGTCGTGGTTTAAAAATCGATAACTAATAGTTTTTAACCAATAACTTATTTATATAACGGTTGGGACATCAAGCTAACTCGTATTTAATTAAAAGGTGTTTGTGTTTTGTGAAAATATCTCGAAATGACAGAAGGTCATTCCAATTTAGTTTACTGAGGGTGGAGTGGTTGGTAGACCGACGAGTCGTATGCGTCCGTTTGTGGGGGAGTGGGCAGGAAGGATACGCAGCGTCGTTTCGCCGTATTTCACGCTAGCCAGGTCGCTTGTGTTTTCGAAGCTTTTCGGAGTGATAGAACTACAATAAAAGGCTGCAGGGATAGAATGACATTCTGGGACGGTATGTAATTCATTTTGAGCATCTGTAGTTTGAGAAATGTTTAAAAACTACGGTAATAGGGTATCGGAATGAATGAAGGTCATTGCGTTTTAGTTTGCGGAGGGAGGGGGGAGGAGTTAACGCAGCGTGAATGGCTTAGATATTGGCCAGACGTATAAGAGTTTGCAGGGATGGGATTTCATTCCTTTTAAGTAATAAGGCTTTGTACGTTTTTATTGCGTTACGTTTTTTTTTTTCACGATGTATTTGGTTGTTGGTGTGTGCGTTCCCGGTCGCGTGATCCGTAAGTGTCAAAAGTGTGGGTTATTGGCAAAAGTGTGGATTATCGGCAAAAGTGAGGTAACTTGATAACCCACACTTTTTGCGATGAGGCACACTTCCGATGTTGGTTAACGGGATTTAACCAACGGAAATTTAGCATGGCGTTGAGTTAGCGTGACGTCACAGCCATGGTATAAATGGTGGTAAACTACAACAGAAATATATAGACTCTGCACCCATTTTTCAAAACGAGAACCAGAAGGAAATCAACTTCTAGAAAAACCTTTCCTTTCGTTCTTATACAACCTATTTATTTGGTATCCTGCGTTGATCTAAAGCAGGGTAGAATATATAGGTAGTGGCGCTCTTTCTCTGACAACGGTTAACATTTGGACGAAACTAGACCCTGCTTTCAACGATTTACCACCAGAGGGCGTTGTCGTCAAGTAACAGGAAACGAAAAGCGTCATGGGGATCAAAACTATTTAGCGTCACTAAAACAAATTGATCACGATAAGAATACAAAATTAATCGTTTAAAATATATCATAATTCAGATTGGGACACTAAAATCATTTTTAAAAAACCATCAGAACTGGTTGATCAAGTTTTATTTTTTAAATCCAACATTCAATGTTAAAAAGGTTTGTCGTTAGGAGTGGAGCTAAGTATAAAGCGTGGTTTTGTGTTCCGAGAACGTCCGAGAAGAGTGCTGAGCGGCTGTTCAGGCTAAAGCTTCTTCTGTAGTTTACGTTTATTGTAACGAACTATAGTAAATAGTTGAATCGAACACAGAATAAGTTTTTCAACTTCGGATCGTGCCCACGCACCAGTTTTTCGTCAATTTCCGCTGGTGTTGTCGCTATTACCATGTTACCATGGCAATGATGCCGCCATTTTTTTTTATTTTAAGTTTAGCCTCCTACGAGAACCTGGCAAATGCTGCCTTCTGGTGCCGTTGGCGAAAGCAGGTATTATTTTATAACACGTTTTCAGAAATACACTGTGTGTGACCGAAAGCAAACGCAGGTATGGAGAGCCCACCGTTTCAAAGCGAACGGATCTTCACGGAGATAACCATCTGCTGAACACGGAGACTAATTAAAAGTTTATAACTTTATGAACAAAGTCCACGAGAAAACTGCCTACAGGGAAAACGTAAACATTCTACTACACGATTACGTAAAATAAAGCTAATAAGGGACGTGGGGAGTAGCGGGGGTGGGGGGGGGGGAAGCTACAACTGGTTGGCTTGTACCGAACATGTAAACACGAAAAGCTTTAGGCAAATACTGGCAAAATAACTAGGCAGAGTACCTGGAATCTGCATAAATTATGCAAATTATAATAGAAGCAAGAATTTCCGGTCTTCTTTCCCTCTCCCGTATTTTTTTAAAATGATATTTTTAGCATTCACTGCTCGTGGAGATGGGAAAAAGCTAACTAGGGCTGTTATCAGATCCACTGTCGACATAATGGAGCGGGCTCCGCTTCCTTTGCTGTTTGGCTGTCAATTGGACTTGCCTTGTAAATTCTAAACAAAAAAGAGACAGCTGCTTGGGGTTTGGGCCATTGGAAAGGTGGTGAAAAAACCGTGAAAATGGTGTATTCAAACGTCTAAATCGGTCGACAAAAAGCGAAAATACCTTGAATTTGGTTTATTACCACCTAATGCCGCCTGTTTATCATCAATAATCAATCTTTTAACAATCGGATGCCTTGAACAATTAGAAACGGCTCACTACGTCTCGTTGTTGTTTTGATTTTAGCTCTTGCTATTGGTCCATTTTGTGACCCTGGTGGTTCCTCAACCCCATGTTCGATTCCGAATTTTTCTTTTGATAAACCTTGTCCGGACTCCGGTGCTACTGCATGCAAATTTTGGTTTGGATAGTCCTTGTGGTTATCGCGTGACGCCCGGTCTAAGATTCCAGTGGGGTGTCTTCATAGCGGAGCTACGCTCCAAAGAAGAAGTCGTTAAACATAAAGTTAAGCACCAGTGACTATCATACATAATTATGTGCAAACCAATAGTAGCCTCTAAAAACACTGCATATAGGTCTGTTGTAAATTGTAGTAAATTGCTTTTAGATATTGTTAATTAACGGTGAACTTTTCTTGCATAGACACGGTACTATGTCCAAGTTGTACAACTACAACTGTAAAGAAGAAAAACCTCAAACACTATGAAACAAGAGAAAGAAAAAACACCTATTTATACTGGTTACTACAGGCAGAAACCTGTTGTTTATTTTTTTCTTAATTTATGTTATTTATTTATTTATTTACCTTCTCAAATTTAAGAAAATATAACTGCCATTATTATGTAAAAATTGCCTTTATTGTACAAATGTAAATATTAGAACTGCATTCTTTGCTGCATAGCCTGCACGACACTGCAGTGCAATCTAAATAAAGTAAAGGCCCAAGCAGGGCCGTAGCATGTCGCCTTGGCGCCCAAGGCCAACCAACTGAGTGGCGCCCCCCCCCTCCTCCAGACTGCCTATTTCAAGAAAATAAAAAAAAATCACGAATGCTTACATAACTAAATACTAACTGCTCCAAGTAAAAGAGAGAGACCAGTAAAGAAGGGGTACTAAAAAGGGTTGAAGACAGTGAATATTTCAACGAATAAAAAAAAAATCAAGCCCGTGTTTTTTATCGTACAAACGCGATTTCATGACAATTTTGGCTAGTAAAGAAATGATAGTAAGCTATTTCGCTAAAAGAAACGGAAAATAATAACTTCAAAATAACTCAACCGGATTCAAGAAATAGTTTTTTTTCCCCTTAATTTTCGCATGTTTCGAGTGCAAGCCTCCCCTTAAGACGCAACACGCAAGTATCCTACAGTGAAATTCCTCCACATAAGACTTTTTTTTTTCTTAATTTTTAATTTTCGGTTATCTGTTCATTAAAAAAAAAACCGAATAATCGCTTAACAAAACATCCGGAAACTTCATTATGTAAAAATGATGTCGTTCACCTCAGTCACGTAATGTGATATCACCCCACATTACTGTTTATGGCCGCTATATCATCACAGTTTAATGTGGAGATGAAAATATTACGCACTGTAAAGTGTGGTGATATGGGATATATCGCTGATAAACACCCATTTTTTTTAGCGATATCGTACGTTAAAAATTACGCTGAATCGTTTTTCGTAAAAAAAAAATACGTGTGAAAAATGTCACTCATGCTACGATTAGAACAGGCATGCTTAAATTAGAGCAGCAGCGTTGAAACGAATCGAGTAAAGAGTTTTATTACTTTTTTAGTATTGTGAAAGTTAGGGACCAGGTGACAATTGACTTTCAGCGGCATGGTAACAATAATACATTTACCACGATAAGTGGTTGGAGGACGGAAGGGTTGTGAGCCGCTTATACCGTTCCATTGCAAGGTAATAAAGGGACAGTTTAGTTACGAAGCCCTCTTGATAAATGCTGACTGGTCTTCTGTTAGTAATTCCCTCCGGACGCCCTGCTCAGAATCCGTACATAACGTACGGGAACGGAGGGCATTCCAAACGGGAACCACTCGCACTTCAAAAAAGCTTGGAGCTTGGATCCCTTAGTCGCAAGTTTCAACGGATAACCCCTGTTGTTGTAGATACGAGGTGCCAGGTCGAAAAATGGGAGATGGATCGGGAATAAATTTCGAAGAATTTTGTACGTCAAAATAAAGTCAAATCTCAAGAGCCGAAGCTCCAGAAGCTCTAGTCCCGATCTTGAAAGGCCTTCAATGTGGTCAACATTTCGAATTCCACGTAGGCCTTTAGTGAATCTGATCTGATCAGATTCGGTTAAGTCGATGTCTTTGGCCAAAAACGAAGACCAAACCGTAGTAGCGTACTCAAGGAGTGCATGGGCGGATATAGATCTTGAAAGCCCACACCTTGATGTGCGTTCGAGATCTAATATCCGTAGGTCCAGGGAATCGTTTAGTACATCCACGTGTAAACAAAGGCGAACGCAGGCATATGGAACAGCTTGCCGTTTCAACAGTTACAAAACGAACGCTCACGCAGATTTCACTCATTGCGGTTCAATGCGGAGACTAATTAAAAGTTTATAATTTTCTGAACAAATTTTAAGAGAAAACTGCTCCAGGGAAAGAAAATGGTGAACATCCGACTACACGATTACACGAAATAAAAATAATGAGGAACGGAAGAGGCGTTTGGAGGGGGGGGGGGGACTACTTGGCTTGTACCGAACATGTAAACAGGAAAAGCTTTAGGCAAATGCCGGCAAAATAATTAGACAGAGTAGTTGGAACCCGCATAAATTATGAAAATTGTAACAGAAGCAAGAACGTCTAGTCCCCCCCCCCCCACCACAATTTTTAAATTAAGATATTTACGTATTCAGCTGAAACGTGGTGATGTAGAAAACCTCATATTAGAAGTTGTTAGTAATTCAAGTATAAAGTTAATTAGGCAGAATTTATTTCGGCAATTTCCTCTCCCCGACCCAGGGTGCATTCGAAAATTGACGCTGTTGGATCAAGTAAGAGTGCCACTTTGTTTTTACACATCATGAATTGGCAGCGTTTTTAACCCAATCGTATCGAATCTCATTCACGTGACAGCAATAAACTACAAGTTAGTGAATAATGAAGAAATCACAATGTAAAGGGCAAATGAAACAAGCAGTCAGCATTAAACACTGTCCTTGTGAGGATACACGATACACTAGTCTGAGAAAGAAAGAAAAGACAACTGCCCCGACTGGCACTCGAACCCAGGACATCCCGTTTACTAGCCAAGAGCGCATGGCCGGTTCAAGACAATTTGTGGCCCTACGCGGCTTGAAGAGCCCCAGTGGGGGCAGTTGTCTTTGCTTTCTTTCTCGGAATTGTGTATCGTATATCCTCACAAGGCCAGTCTTTAATGCAGACTGCTTGCTTCATTTACAAGTTAGTGTTATTTTGAACACAAGGCAGGAGTTTATTCACGGACTTGCTGTTAAGATACGTTGAATCACGATTTTTTATGACGCGTGTTCGTAGAATTATAACCCCGAACGCAACAGAGACTCGCCGACCTGACACAGTAAATTAATGCAAATAAATGCAATGCCTCCCATCCCCTTGTTTCTGATTGGTCAATAGTCGATTCGTTTGTAGTGTTAGCCCCCTCATCCCCCAGTTATCCTCAGGAAACAAGCTCGGCGATCATGGTTGTTCGGTTGTTCGGTTTGTTCCGTTGAACGGTTAAGGCTTTATTTATGGACCGCGCGCAACGCCTAGAGAGGACGCGTGACGCGGCGTTTGAAAGGAATTTTGCTGCCTATCCGCGAGAGCTTGTTTGTTTACATCAAAAGCTCACGCGTGAAGGCACGAGAGATTCGTTCGTCCCGCGCGCGGTCCCCCGATCTGTTTGGGTTAGAAAAAAGCTTCGTCCCGCGTAGCGGGCCCTGGGAGCCGGGTCTGTTGAGTTGCATTCTGGGATAGGAAAATGGCGGGCCACGTACTGGCGCTTACGTATAGTGGCTGGAATTCCAGCCACTATAGCTTACGGGTGGCCACTTCGCTGCTTTCCTTGATGAGAAAGCCTGCACGTAATTTAATAATTGGCACGTATTTGTTCTAATACCACAACTACCAACCTTCTCGTACTGTTATATTGTGTGGCTTGCGCCACATTGTCTGATTCGCATAACGTATTATATTGTCGAATGAGCATCGCGTTTCCCTTTATATTAAGCTTCCGCTGAAAACGGCCATAAACATAAAGGCGATTTGGAGCTCGCGGGCCGCGGATACAACAGCCAACACGCGGCTGGGCAAACTGCTCGTTTTTCTACACCGCGTAAGTTTTCGGCGTCCGCTTAGGCGTTGGGTTTTCTCCATAAACGCAGCCTTACAGCCAGAAGCATAATTTGAATGCTATATGTACAGACAACCGTCTAAAATTAAGCTAGAACAGGGGATTATGACGCGACATCTCGCACGATCTTCGCGATTAGTACATGCAACGGGGTATTTATTCGCAATCGGAGTTACGTAAGTCAATTTTCGAAGGCACCCCTACTCCCGTTCCGAAATATCTACACCGTCCCCACTTCCTTCTCTCCTTTGCTGTCCGAGTTGGGTAAGCAGTGGTGTAACATCTCTGGATGATCATGAAAGAGGAATGAGCTGGCTTCTTCAAGCCAAGGCCGACTGCAGTAGAAATTTCGCCTCTCATTTCCTGGCTCAACGCCAGTTGATGTGCGCGCCGGGAAGTTGACGCCTTTTATTGTTGCCGATGCAAAATCGTATTCTGGCGATGCTGGATCAACTATCTTGGAGCCAAGCAACAAATCCCACAGGTTCTTTCCCAGATGACCTTGTGACAAGGGATGGAATATGAAGTGATAGGTACGACACGGTGACTCCAACGCCTTACAGACGTGTATGCATTCATAAGGTTCTGGTTTTATCAATACCTGAAAACGGTGTAGGGCCGTTTCGCCTAATCCCGTTTCACCGATTACCGTTTCGCCGAATTTTGATCAGTGTCTTAATTTTCGGCGAAACAGGAATTCCCGTTTCGCCGAATATTTTTTCCCCAAATTACGTGCCTCGCTCGTGCTGCCGCGCTCGCTTCGGCTTAACATATGTATAATCAGAAACAGCCACTAAATCACTAATCACAAGTTCCTTCCGATTAGGAATGCATCTTTAACTTCTCCAACGTCAGATTTTTTAAGAATAATTTGATTCGGCGAAACAGGAATTCCTCCTTCGCCGAATTTTAGTCACAGCTTAATCCATCGAGCTTGGTATGCACGATTTAGGAATTGTCATGCTAGGAGGCCAAAATATGGTGGAGCACCGCCGTCATGCATGAACCACATTCGTTGTCTGATACCCAATGGAACATGCTGCAGTCAGTAAGGTAGGTAACTCCTGTTCGATCAGAAACCGTTGAGAGGTAATACCAACACATACGGACCTATTAATTCGTCACCAACAATGCCCGCCCAAACGTTCAGACTAAACCTCTGTTGGTGCCTGCCTGGGACAATGACGCGTGGATTTTCCTCTGCCTACAAGTGGCTATTATGGAAATTAATGACGCAATCCCCGGTAGCGCATGCTTTGTCAGTGAACAGAACCAACGAAATGAACATAGCGTCTTCGGAATATTGCTGCGTAAACCACTGGAAAAATGCCGCCTTGCGCATGTGTGACCCGACATACCAGCCAGAACCGCCAACGAGCTCCCATGAGCAAACGGGCCTTATAACATTCCGCTTGCCTTAAGGCCTCTACAGACAGAAGAAAATTGCATGCGAAGCATTGCGCGACTACGTGCCTACAAGGTCAAAATTGCTGCAATCCTGTGGTTGACCATTGTTCCTAATAGATGAACCAACATGAACGCATTAATCGTGTCGTCACAAACCGGAATGATTCTCGTATTTTAACATCACAATTTATAATTTTTTAGGCTCGAGTCTTATAATTTTGCTTCGGCGATCTATTGGAATAATTAATTTTAATTTTTACCGCATTACACTTTTAGATTTTTGAACTCATGGTAATTATTAGCAAATTAGTACATGCACACACAGAGATGAAACGTCATGGTTATTGTAAGCGCGCAAAGCATCATATAGTTACGGCTCGTTCGTAAATAAAGTTCCATTATATTCAACAGAAAATCTCCTAGACGCCACATTTTGAAAAGGGTTTTTAGCTAGGGAAAAACTAACGGTAAAGAAATAGACCTTTGGGGCCGTATACTTGTGAGTTTAGATAAACAGTTGTTGTTGTTTTGTTTTACGGAGCACGAACCCAAACTGGGTTATCTACCCCACGACGATGAGAAGGGCAATTAGACAAATAGAGGCGAACGCTCTGCAATGCTCCCGACAACAATACATTTGGAAGAAAATGGAGAAGAAAAGGCCTAAACAAAACGTAAGAAGAAATAAAAATAAAAAAAAACCTGGGCATCGTTTTGTGTTGTTTGCTTAAAGGCAAACAACACAAAACGATACCCAGGTTAAAACTAAACACGGTCGTATTGCTGAGCTGGAAACTGAAATAGTAGAGAAGACAAGGCAGGGGAGGGAGGGGTTGAGAATAGTTTCAACTCCCCAAGAGGTTGAGGGGGACACTAGAGAAGGAATGGGACGGAAATTGGGGGGAGGGGGATTGGGGCCGGGCATGCGTTCTCAATGTTACCTATGCAGGTCGTCTCTCACAGACACTAATGGTTGAAAGAGAAAAACTGTATCGTAGCAGGAAGAGGTTTAGTTGTATTTTCATTTTACTTTCACTTTGGAGGGAGCCGGGATGTAGAGGTGTTCTTGCTGACCATCCGTTAATAGCCTGTATACAAGGTGGACGGAATTACGCGTTCGAACAAATCTAGCCCCTCTTCAACACAGTTACTTACAATTCGCCTGCATAGGGTTTCATCAAAGGCCTCACCTGGAGATTCCTGATACACAAAATTCGGTACAATACCTCGAACACTGAAGTCCACAAGATTGAGATCAGGCGATCTAGAACGTCAGGGGAGTTGATTGGAACTTCCTGAGAGGAAAGAGTTCACTCTGGATGAACGAAACGACCTTTATGCACGGCAACAACAAACCTAGTGTTTTCAAATGTCAATAGTAAAAGGCCTTACACGCAACCGCAAAGTAGCGCATTGGTTGTGATGGGTCGAAGCCATTATTGATTCATACATTTAAATTACTGTTTAGTTCTATATATTAGAGCATGGTTACTAACTTACTTAATGGAATTCTACGTTTATTCATCGAATCGGTCTTTCGTTTTCGGTGGGTTAAAACATGAAAAGACTTCGGTATGTTAATGTCAGTGTTTGTCATTGAGTCCGCCATTCTCCATTGGTTTTCGGGTGACTCCGTCTTTCTTCGGAAAAACCCGATCGGTTGGCCGTTTTACATGACTCTGACTTCGGATGTTTCCTTTTTTGCTCTCGTTATTTCGATCACTTTCTGCCAGTGTGAACCGAGCACCGCAGAGAAACGTTCAAATGTAGAAGCGCCGTTTATTAGCTTTCTTTAAAAGGAGACGACGATCCCCAAAGATTAAGCACACTACTAAAGATAGTTCAAAATAAATTAGGGACTGTGCGTCGCCATGAATGGCTGTTTGCGTGCTACGGTGTGACGTCACGGACGCTGTTTCCGCCAAATCTACTCCAACAGCCAATCGCACCGCTGGAAGCAAGCGTACCAAAAAAAATATGTGACTGGCAGCGGTTTAAACAATGAAATCCGAAATGAAAACATAAGCTCTGTTTACAATTGCTAGCATTTGTTGTCAAAATACAACAATAAAATCGTTTACTTTAGAAAAAAGCAAACTATAGTAAACGGAGCTGCTTCATTTTTATTAATTTCCGTTTTCGAGCATTCCACTAGTCGTCTTTTTTGTTCGCGCCCTCGTGAAGTGCTCTATTTGGCGCATGCTTCTTCTTATACTAATACTTTATTATTAGTAATGGTTATCTGGTCACAAAGACCCTTAAATTGCTATTGGCATCCTTTACAAAGTGGCAGTCCGTGTTTTTTAGTTAATAGCGCCCCCTGTGAACCACGGGAGGTAGCATGTGACGTCACTTCCCTCAGCATGATCGCCTCGTCTGGACCGGAAGTAACTATCTGAACGCGGAAAGAAGCGTATGGCCCTTTCTTCTTTAAAAAAAAAAAAAAGGCGTGGAAAAACGCTTTGTTTTTTTAATTCAATGGACTAATCTCTAATATCGTGTTGCACATCAAGGAAACTTCATCATGTAAAAATTACGTCGTTCACCTCACAGTCACGTGACATCACCCCTCTTTACTGTGCATGGCATCGATATCACCATACTTTAGTGTGGTGATATGAATATCATATCAAAAACCAAAACTGGTAAAAGGGGCCGCCAAGTTCCG
>JAHWFP010163517.1:0-33454 GCA_023313725.1 Lithobius niger
AATGTAGACAAAACAAATGCAAATATCGCATTACCCCTGGAAGCACACTGTATAACTTTTTTGTTGTTCTTGTATTATGGTATAGTTACTGTACTGCTGTGCCAAACCTTTTGCTCCGTTCTTGTATATAACGACCAACCTAGTGCGCCATAAAATGGTTCCTTTACAGCAAACTGCGAGTAAAGTGATTTCAAAATTCCTTATACAGAGTGTAGAAATCGAACTATCTCTACATTTTAATCGTAGGACAGTGAGCATAAACAACTAGTTTTACGTTGTTAAGTGATTTCTTGGTTGATACAAAGTTCTGTAAATTGGTTCCTTATCAGGATGGGAAAAGACCTTTACCGTACGACACGAAAAAGGGTTCTTCATACAGAGCTGTTCGTATATATGACGTTTTCACCGAATGACCAGGCCAACTAAATAATTAAGGACACGTAATTTCTGAGATAACATCGGGCCCGATTTTGCGGTGTGTTTTGTTGTGATAAAGGTGCAATTTTGAAGAGAATTTGGTATAACTTTGCTGATGTATTTGATGCTAGAATTCGGCAACGAAATCCCACTGTCTCGTATGTTAAATTATGTTAAGATTATAAAAAGGCCAACAAAGCACGAAATATGGAGTGCACAACACGATGACTGGAGCTGAACCTTCCAACATAAATATGCACCGTGTACATGGTAAGTTAAAGACTGCTCATTTAAGGCAACCTTGAACCAAAATCCTTGTTTGGTGCTGCACTCTCCTGAACATCGCATCTGTGATCACTGTTCCTGGCATTGGCTAGTAGTTGATTATACTGGTATGTTTTTCATTAAAATTAATCAACATTTTTGGTATCGTGTTCGAAGAAAGCCATTTTGGGAAATTTGTGACATTAAACCAAATTTTGTTACTTCGGGATGACACTCGAAATCCCCCTCCAAAAAAATAAATACTCAAGTATTTTAGAAGGGCAGATTGACAGACACTGGTTTCCTTTTTTGTCCCGTTTTTCTTCTATTTACATTATTGCTGCAGCTACATCAACAAAATCACGTCACGATCACAATTCAAATGCCTCGTAGGGAGTGCTTGCTTTTCTTTAGCTTTGTGCCAAATACAAGAGTCTCTCCAAACCCGCGACTGATCACGAAAGACTGGCAGAGTTTGAGGTGCTCTGCAAATTAATAAGCGGCCTCCTCTCTCTCAACTAGTGCTGGATAGCCAGCGACTCAAGCCCCCTATCATTTCTATAGTTGGAGACCAATAGTGTGATGCCATGTACTTTTGCAGTGCGATGCTATTCGACTCCACTTTATTCCGCCATATGTTAACCCTCTTACCCACACCCTTCCTCGCCTCCATTACGTGGCACATCGTGTACTTCAACAGCAACGGAAAGATGGTCAGCGTTCAAGCTATGGACACCAACTTTCTATGGAGATCTTGGGGTTCTCGGGACAGGGAAGAGGCAGACCGATCCCCTGATGTGACTCCACCATGGGTTACATTCTTCGAGGAATGGTTGCCCATGGCTTTCTAATGTTGGCAGGTGGCACTGATAGTCCGATGCACTGTTCAGGGTATGAAAACACTTCAGGGGCGGAGCCAACTTAGTTACCAATGCTATATTGACATCCTCCTTTCACAATGCAGGCAGCGTTCCCCTACCCATGCTCTTGTTTTGTACACTTACTGTGACAATGAGGCTTTACGAAGATATTGCAAAAATTGATATTTTACCAAACCGCTAGCAGGTATCGATCTGATACCGGTATTGGCTAAGCCTTAACTGTACTACTTTTTTTTGTACCGAAGATGTACGGTCAAAACAAATAAATTTATATGAACATACTTTATTCACGGTAATACTTTCACGGCATCTTCAAAATTGACGCATAGTCCTAGAGAGGGAGAGACTTTCAAGGTACGACTCTTCTTCTCGCAACAATTTGCGATCTTGCACGGCTAACACGCTCCACATCACAACCTTGCTATCAAAAGCCCCTTCTCTATTTTGAGTGCTATGCAGCAAAGGTTCACCAACAGCATCAAAATCAATATCAGAAAATACAGCTAAAGAATCTTGTTCTACTGGCCAATTGTGAGGGACCTGAAGTGTTTCTTGAGATGCTTCAAACATTTCGCGACATCTTCTACAAGATTCTGCTCCAGTGGTTTGGTGTGAAAGATTGTCGGGTGTTATTTTCTGAAAAATAAATAAATAAAAATTGTCATCTATACGCCACAAAAACAATCTGTCTGATGTTTTTTACCTGCAAGAGATAAAGTTCTTTGCGTTTCAATGCCTCAAGCTGATCGTTTAAGGCAGTCATGCGTTCTTGCCAACTATTCTCCAACTGTTTGGCTTGGTTAAGCGCTTGTAAACCAGCTTCTTTCACTTTATTTGCCGACTGGAAGGAATCAAACAACACTATAAAATGGACTAAATACGTGTGTAGATTCCAGAACCTTTAAACCATCAAAAATGTCATTAATTTTGTCAATACAAAAGCAAGTCTTAGAAATTTGTACAAATTTAAGTATGGCACTGTGACAGCAGCAAAAACTGGAGGCCCTTCTTACATTTAGAACTTGGGGTTTAGACCCAGAAAAGTGATTGTTATTTTTTCTTTTTAAAGAACATTTTCACGTGGTCTATAGTTTTTCTGCCACCTAGCATGGCCATATATTTCGGATAACAGAATATGGACCCCATTGAAATATGCACAATTAATAATAATTCCAAACAAAGAAACAGAGTGTTCAAATATAGTAACTCACTGCGTCGTTTTCCTCCATCTCACGAAAGCGCTGCTCAATTTCAAGTGACAACTGATGGACAGCCTGTTTTTGTTTGGTCATTTCAATACGTTCGGCAGCAATGGACTGGCTTTCCTCTTCCAGTTGACTATGCCATTCCAAAAGCTGTTCTTCGTTCACTTTCAATGCCTGCAACAATTACAGCATCAACATCTTTCCGTGTCACGTTTACTAAAACTAACCCCTTGGCTGTCAGAGTAGATTCATAATGTAGAGAGAGATAATCAATTAAAAAAACTGAGTAGAAAAGTTCAGTCACCGGATAAAGTGGTTAACGGGACGCCATGCTCAAAAAAGGGACAGCAAGAAGTTGCCTACTACTATGACTCATACTTCCTACTAGTTTCCCTCTTGTTT
Organism: Lithobius niger; assembly: GCA_023313725.1. Classification (NCBI taxonomy): domain Eukaryota; kingdom Metazoa; phylum Arthropoda; class Chilopoda; order Lithobiomorpha; family Lithobiidae; genus Lithobius; species Lithobius niger. The sequence goes on from JAHWFP010163517.1 coordinate 3,170, forward strand.
TAAGAGGTAGTCCAATGAAATCGGACTGAGGTACACAACTTTACATCATCTCCCATCATATTTGCTCTCTCTCATCAATACATCTTGTCCGTCACATCTGTGGCACCATTTAAGTGTCTGGCGTGTACCATGCAATACTACTGCAATACAGCCTATACTTGTTAAATGGGTACGCAACAATTTGGACCAGGGAAGTAATAAGTTTACTTATTTAGTTTATTTTAATAAATTTAGGACTATAGATGAAACTTTTATGTGTATACATTTTTTAAAGCTTATGTGTATGGGGTGGTGGGGGAGGGGAGAAACAACTTACACCATAAAGAAGGCTTAATACTGTTTTTAAAAAATTTTTTGCACAGTAATAAAGTTTTAATTAAAAATCAGAACTACCATTTCGGGGATGGGGGGGAGGTGACGTACACCGCAAACATGGCCCAAGATATTTTTTATAATATTCTTTTACTGCTATGTTTTTTGTCTTATTAATTTATTGCACAGCCACATCGTCAGTAAGATTTACGTTCTCATGATATGGTATGACATGTCTTTTAAAAGTTGTATAAAAACTAATGTACGATTGGCTGCTACTCCATTAAAAAGTTATGTGCTAACCCAAGTTGATACTCAATTATTTCGCGAGCAGCATAGGATGACACAATGACTCGAATTCTGTTGTCAGCTGTTTGGCACTTCCTTTGTTTACGTACTGGCAGAATGCCTCCCACATACTGTTCATATACCAAATCTTGTCCCTTTTGTCCACGTCTGCCATTACCACACAATATAATGAATAACAAATAAATTTTTTTTTAAACAGCATTGGGGAGTTAGTGCCCCCCCCCCCGCCTCCCCCCACCAAAAAAAAAAAAAGACTCCAAATACACAAATAAAAAAAAAAAACATTAATTCCCTGGGACCAAGTCGGCCTGCCTCTTGTTGAACGTATCTTCCTGTGACGCAGAATTCATTGCTGCACGGTCTTAGAAAAGCCATCTTGTCAAAGTTACAATATTTAAAACAACTACAGCGAGTCATTCACAAGTTTTGGTTGCATTCTCCTCTTGGAGTGGGAGAATTTCATATACATCTTAGAGAATAGCTCAGAAACAAATTCAACTACTGGCATCGTGCCGTATTTATTAAAACACTAGATGGAAATAATGAAAACCATAGTGTGTAAGAAGTACAACTGCGGCTTAGATGCTTTCATAATGCTTACCACTTTTTATTGCTGCAAGTGAGCTTTAGTAACCTTTTAGCTTGCGATTCATTTTTTACTGTTCTTTGCCAGTGGACGGCACCATGCAATTTGAAATTTCTACTAATCCCAATCATTTCGTAAGCTGCTAATTACAAAACTGGTTACATCTACGGAATCATTAAGTGTCGGAGAGGAATGCAGTCACAACTGGACATTTATGCACAATGGGAATTTAAACACCGTGTGGTGTATAGTTTTCGTGTTCATAATTTCTGTTTGTTTGCTATCTTTTATCTTCTCTTGAATCTAAATGGACTTAATACTCCTACATATCATTACAAATCTCATAAAATACCTGCAGGCTTGCTAGTCCAATGCCATTAGTTGTTGAGTTAAAAGTATTGTGAATATCTGATGCCAGAAGACTGACAGATGAGGACAATTCCTCCTGAAAAGAATGAATGCATAAAATACCTTTAATAGAAAAAAAAGAAAAAAACAAGCAGTACATTTTGGCAATTATGTTTGAAAGGCAAATCACACATGTAGTCTTGCACATCAATTGTATACAACTATACATCATCCATTCAGACATTTAAAGCCACAACCCTCAATCAAGTGCATAAAGATTTAAAGAGCATACGATTCACTTGTTTCGTTGCTAATCAGTTGCAACTTTACTAGAAAATGTCACAAAACCTATTTTTAAATCATTAATTGGTTTCCAATGTTCTAAAGAAATCCTTTAGTAGTAATCGGTTATTACTAAAGGACAGTATTGTTTTTGCCTGGCTGGTGCATTGTGAACTCACCCAAATAATACAGACAGGAAAAGTCAGTATTTAGAACTAGTGTGCAGTCAAAACCTGATAAATGTAACTGAATTTCTCAATTTTTAATTCTTTACGATTTAACCTTCTAGTTTACCCATCTATTAGCAGCAAAATTTAACTTTTTACTTGCTAATGCGAAAAACTTTAACTGGAGTAAAATGACCTATGAACTTTTGGAGCTATGAACAGCGTTGTGCTTCTCTTGGGCTTACAACTCTCACTGATCGCAGGAGATGGGGTGCGATCATTGAGACTTATAAACTGTTCATTAAGGAAGAAGATGAGCAATTCCTTAAGCGCTCGACGATGAATCGTACCAAGGCCACTCTTTTAAACAGAAAAAACCATCCGTTCGCCTCGAGATTAGAAAAAACTTTTACTTGGCTGCAGTTATCAATGATTGGAACTCGCTGGATGAAACAGTGTTCAGTGGTGGCCATACTACTAATACTTTGAAACAACGTCTGGACAATACAGTCTTTAAGACTTAATACCAAGTGGACTTTCCAGGAAGAAGCTTACAAGCTTTCGCTGTGCAATTTTGTTTTTATTATTATTATCCACAGAACAGTCTAAGTTTCTGTGATTACGCTATTCTACAATTTGTCATGGAAAAACCATGTGATTTACTATTCTCCAGCCTGATTGGATCAATCTATTCTTACCCCTAGAATACCTAGCCAATTATATGTTTGCGCTATTGTCTGCATTACGACAAAAATTCCAGACAAGAGTTAAAATCCTGCTTCCTCCTGACCAACACACCCAATAACAGCTGGATACAGGTACCTCAAATGCAGGGCAAGTGCCAAGTGAAAGCTATCTTTACTGTCTAGGCGCACGGTTAGTGGCAACAGTCAGGGCAGGCAAGATGGGTAATTGCAAGTCTAAGCCATGCAAAAATTTAACTGCGGAGGTATTTTGAGATAAAAAACATGTGCTATCCAATCCCCAGCCTAAATGGGTAAACGTCTTTATCAGGAATAAAAACATTTACCCATTCAGGCTGGGGAATGGTAATATCACATGTTTTTATCCCAGAATACTACCTCAATTAAATTTTTACATGGTTTAGCTTTAGCCAAACTGGGTGATAGGCAGTTGCTATCGCCACCTCCAGAGGTAATTAGTAGATTTCCTTCGGTCGGTAGCCGTGGATCTTCTGGTGTTCGGACAGTGGTCCGAAGGAACGCAAAGCAGCCATTTGGGTGTATATGTCTCACACATAGCGTAAGTGAAGGTGTCCTCTCACTTCCAGGGGGTTGCCTAAAGGATTTCTTCTAATGGGACTTATTTGTATGATGCCCAGGAAGCTAGATGTCTTGAATCTTGTGATCTGCCTTCCTAACAATGTCGGTGGAGGTAGTTTCATCTGTGTTTTCATAAGCAAATTCAATCACTGAGCGGATCCAGGGAGTGATCTCACTGATATGTAAAGGAGGAATAAGTCTGTTCTACCCTTTCTCCACTTCGGATCCTTTATTGCATTAAGGTAGAAGCACAGGGCCCTATCAGGGCAATGCAGCCTCTCCTCTTCATCCCCTGCCAGGAATCTAGTGCTGGTATCGTTGCTGGAGAAGGTGCATGGTCTACACTCGGACCACTGTCAAAAGCTTTACCTGTAGTTTCGACCGAAGCGCAGACAGGCTTCATCGCAGTTGCAGCATTCTCCAGAAGCCTGCGCGAGAATGAAGACTGTCTTATGGGTAAAGAGTTCTAACGATGCTTGTCTCAGACGCTGGTAGGGTTCCTTGAGAAGGATTGTCACCACCAAGGGGGAACATTGTTAAAACAGCTTTCTTGTGAATAGTCGTGCCACGCTTAAGGCCTTAAAGGCTGGTAATTCTGAAGTCTTTTACAACTGACGTGTGTCCCAATTCTTTAAGCACTGAGTTAATGGCTGAGCCACTTGCCTTCACAGATCTTACATGTATTTCCGTCGGAGATGGCAGACAATGTGGTTGGCAACTTGCTCCGAAAGGCTCCCCACCTGGACAAGTTGGAGGACAGTAGCCAGGCGTGAAGATTTAGGGCTGGCAGTGCTTGCTGGACAATCCTTTCTTTCTTTGGGTGAGCAGTCTCTCCTCCATGTGTAGCATCCTCGGGTAGTCTAAAAGGAGCGCTAGCAGAGGAACGAACCATGGCATTTTAAGAAATAAAATCACACCTGAACCACCAGGAAGAACACAGTTCACAGTTCTACTTGAATTTTCGGAGAAAATACCGTTCTCCTTCTTCAGAAATACACTCACACACTCCAAGGAGATTCCACTTCTTGTCAAACTCGGCTGTGGAAGCGATGTTATATAGATCAGTGGTCTGCTTCTCCACGCGCGTCCTTTCGTTTACATTTTTGTTTACATTTGGTGATGTGAGAACTTGTTTTTCCTCCGTGTTGTGAGTGCATTTCTGAAGAAGGAGAACGGTATTTTCTCCGAAAATTCAAGTAGAACTGTGAACTGTGTTCTTCCTGGTGGTTCAGGTGTGATTTTATTTCTTAAAATGACTTTACAAAACCACTGTAATCACCGTTTACCGGTTTTTGTTAAAGAACCATGGCAGTGCCGATCAATCCGGGGCGAGGTGGACGAACGCCCCATCTATCTTTATGCTCTTGTCCAGGATCAGTGGTAGAAGGACGTAAGGAAGGAAGATGTACGCGAATATGTGGGTCCACGAGGCAGTCACAGTATCCGTCATCCATGCCTGAGGGTCCAGGAAGGCACTCGTGTAATTCGGGAGCTGGTGATTGAAGCTTGTGGGAAAAGGTCGATCATCAGAGTTACCCGGAAGGCGAAGCCCTGACTCCTGCACAACGAGGCTTTTAGAGTCCACTCTGTTGTCGGTAAGTTGCTCTGTCTTGACAGCTGGTCTGCTACGACATTCCGGTTCTATGACATGTGTTTTGATGTCCAGCAGGATGGCTAACAGGAATATCTGGTCTGCTTGCAGGTGAAGATTCCTGGAATGTGTGCCTCCACCTTTGTTCAAGTAGGAAACAGCAGTGGTATTTTAACAAGCACAAAACCTAACTGTTTCAACAAGCTAAAAAGCAGAAATTACATGATCATTTTGGAGTCTTTGTTTCGGAGAGGCCAATTTCCAAATAGGCACATGTCGTTGAAGGCTTCGAAATGAAGAGTCATAAGAATTGGCTTGGTGATCGAGGTTAAAATTCTTGAAGCCGTTGTCAATTCGAATGTTAAGAGTTTTGAAGTGATATGCTCTCCTGTTGAGGACATATCTGAACAGGTGAAAGCTGTCCAGATGGAGATGGATGTGGAGATTTGCGTCCTCCAGGTCAATGGGCAACGCAAGTTCCCCGGGCTGGACTGACTTCCTGATAGTGTCCAAAATCTCCATTTTGATGTTTGAGTTCAGCAATGGAAAAATGTCGGCTGGTAGCTGTGTGAGATTATTTACAAACGACACGGGTGTCCATCACATCGCTCCAGGCGGCCACGAACTGAGGTAGGATACTTCTTAGTTGTAATGGGGGATGATGAGTGTCAATACTTTCTGCCTTTTCCCTTCTTCGCAGATTTTCCCTTCTTTTTTAAAGCAGATTTCAGTGAACAATTATCATTCAAAGCTATAATGCTTCAGTTGGTCATCAGTGGTCATGACATGAACAAAATGTACAAGCAAAACAACCAGGTAGCTAACACGTTTACGCACAGAATTTTAATTTTTGCTGCAGAAAATGAGAAACTTATTATCATCGACATACTAAACGAAAACGAATGCCATACGCAGAGAGTTTTTATCGTGCCGTAGCGGATATTTAGACCCCCAGCTCATACAATGGAGCTACATCTCACAACTGAAGGACATCCCTGACTGGACGTGACTACCGACAAGTACATGAATAAAACAAGCTATAAGTCTTTTCTTTTTTTTGCATTAAAATGGGGAAAACGAAGCAAAGATTAAGACAAAATTGTCCTTGAATACAACACATTACTTTTCGGCGCCTTACTTGAGTTTTTTCCACATGTTTAATTCTATCGAACAGTTGTAATGTAGTTTTCTCTTGCAGCTCTTGAATCTTTCCCATAATTTGTTGGACCATGTTTTCTTCTTTAGCCTTAGTGTATTCTTCCTAAACACAATAAATAAAAGCTTAGTTTTTTTTTTAATTTTGAAATTGTTCCCGTTTGGGTCACAGTAAATTTTAATGTAAAAACAACACCTGCCGAACAAGGTGCTCCGGTTGAGATCTATGAACTTGAGAGGCATGAAGGTCATCGGTTTTGCGCTGGTATTCCTTCAACAACTGTCGGTCGACTTCAAACTGTGATACGAGACGGTCTAATTTTGCATTTAGCTTGGCTAACTCATCAACTACGTCATTACCATGTCTCCTATGAACAAAATGACAAAAATAGTTTATGAAGTATGGTATTATTCAATACTCTTCCCTCATTTGATACTTCGTTTCAACATGTTCAACGTCTGTTAAAACTAGCAGTTAGTTTAACCTTTTCCAGAGGTGTATTCCACCAACCAGTCAATGAACCCTAGTAAAATTAAAGTTTTCGAGACTGCACCTGCAAATTCGAGGCAAATTCAGCAATGACCACGACAATCCTCTAGCTTTTGCTACCTGGGTGATGGAATACCTGCCTACACCATTTACTGCAGAGCACAAATTTATTTTAACTCAAAACATGGTTCGTACAAAAACATTCATGTGAAAATCCACAAATTTTTCTATTTCTGCGTATTTCTGGTACCACTGTATAGGCTGGAAACTATTGTTGGCGCAACCCTCATCTACGTTGCGTATGCGGAGAAAATGCTGAAAAAAGAAACTTTCCTGAAGCCTACAGTACAACCGTCATGATTGTGAATTGTGTGGCACTCGTCATTTGACTAGTAGACCTGAAAATGCTCTTGCCATTGTTCATTACTTCTTCAACACGTAGAAACAATGTTAGCAGTTGTGCTGCTACTTAATGCTTCAATATTGTTTGCGCTAAACTAACTCTCCAATCAGCTAAAGCGGCTAGCAACAGTATTGCACACTTGGTTGGAAAGCCCTTGTAATTCTGGACATACACCACAAACCTCTTGTGTCTAGCTATTACGATTTCCGAGATAAAACAATTTAAGCATCAGGGTTTGCACAATAATTCGACAAATCAGAAAAAGTGCGTTACGATAATCTAAAAAAAAATTTATCCAGATATTATTGAATTATCGATTATCGTGCCACCCCTAGTTTTAGGTCTGTAACTCACCTATCACTGTGGTCATTGTTGTGAATTTGCAGTGGTTTTAATTTTCCAATGAAGGACTGCAACTCAGATTGAATGACGGAAACATCCTCCCTGAAAATTCAAAATATATTTAATAAAATTTGTAAGCACTTACCAGAAGAAGACAAAGACGTCAAAGGGATGGGCTTTTGCTACTAATAGTTCTACCTAATATTTAAAAGTTTGTCATTTTAAAAGTCGTCTTGATAACTGTCACACAATTTCCCCTAACAAAGTTTTAATTTTTTAATGTTAAGAACTACATCGTAATTGCCCATGAATGTTGCACCCATGGTGGATGTCTTACCAATTAGTGGTACTGAACGTGTACGAGTGTTATTTTTTTTTTGGTTTATATCTGGTACATATCATCACTGGTTCTTTCCACAACATGGACATTGAGCGCTGCCATCGTAGTTTTCTTAGACCCTGCAAAAGCTTATACAAGTTTTTAAAACTTTCGATGTGCATGTGTTTGCAAAACTGTTCCCAGCGTGCTGTGTTCCGTACGGTGAGTAACTACGGTTGAGATATACCAAGCAAGCTCTTGACACTTTAAGACGTTCTATCTCAAGAGCGTGAAGAGATTTCTTGACGTCCCTCGTTTCCACTTCGCCATGTGAGTTGTATTGCAGCTGGGGATGACCTTTCCACGTTGTGTTGGGTGGGTACTTCATGCAGTGGTATTGAAATCTGCTTTCACAATATAACAAACTTGTAGTTGCAATCATGCATTTTCTGTGGGGAGGATAGATCGGCTGCGAGATCGATATCTTTCTACTTTAGATGAGCTCAAGTTCAATACTACAGACATGGGTGCTTTCTCAAGGACAGATCTGAAACGTTATTTTGGGTTGGTACACAATAAACTACTACTAGTTTGCTGTGATGTACCGTAGACAAATGTCTGTGTTTAAATGGTTTTATTTAGTGTTTTATCCTCAAATGGATGAAACAAAGTTTATTATTAAGAAATAATTTAAGAATAAATTTTATTGCTTCATTGTTCCAATTTTGTCTTTAAATTTAAAAAAATAAGTTAAAAGGTTTTAATGAGAAAACACAGTAGAACCTCTATTACACAAACTACCTAATTGAAACCAAGGGATGTTCAGATATTAACTGAATTTACACGCAGAACGAAGAAATCGCTCCTTTATTTCAATGAAATTTGTGTTTGGGAACTGGTTTCAGGGATTACAAAATGGGATTATTCAGGGATTACAAAATGCCTATGGATCAAATTATTCCTAGAAAGAGCTACGCAAGCTGGATTTTTTCATTTGTCTGAAAACTCTCAAATTTTGTGAAATTTTCTCTAAAGTTGGTGTTCCAATAATCGAGGTTTTCAAATGTGTTTTCTCTAGTGTGTCAAATAGACAGTCGTGTAGCATGTGGTCGTGAATGAATTACATAGTGATTACAAAGTACAAATAATTAAAAGGCAATTTCGTTGACAAACACTTGTATGTCCTATTCATGGCCCCATTTTACACTTTTTATTATGAAAAATTTAACGTACCTTGCCTCGTTTTTCACATTGTTAGATTTTTCTGTCAATACATGGAGCCGACTTATTATCTACTTCATCACTGTTCTTTCTTACGTAAATAGTAATTTTGCCTCTCGAGACTACTACACCAACATGTTACAAATTATTATGTGGAAAGAAATGGTTCACTGGATAGACTGCCCCCACCACAAAGCATTGTGGCTACATCGCAAGAAACCAGGCCAACTTTCCCAAACGTAGTCCGCCTTGCAAAGTAGGGATATCATTCTGCTAAGAATCTGAAGGGGTGGTTACTGTGAAGGGGGATTGGGTACTGTCAGCATCCTTATTTACATTTTTGAATCCACGATGCCAGTAACAAAGAATAATAAAAATGAGCCCTCGACTTCATATTTCGGATGCCCGCCCATTTTTTCTCTACTTTCTTAAAGACCATTGAAAATGTTGCATAATGTCTTTCAAGTTTTCCAGGTTTTCCATTGCTTGCAAGAGTAGATCCTGTTTTTAGCAGCGTGGTCTCTTTTGTCCCAGATGTATAATGTCCTGACAATTCAATGATAAATCGAAAGTTGACTACAATGACAAAACATGCTTAAATTGTGTACAAACCAATGACAATATTGGATCCCAACTGTTCGTTTTGTGTTTTCAGAGCGTCAAATAGAGCCTAGTATGCAGATAAACAGGTGATCATCACTGAACTCGTCCTTTGCATCCTTGTGTACAATAAAGTGCCTACCTGACTTTTGACTGCAGTCCTTCAACTTGAATTTTATATTCGTGTTGAACAGACTGTAACTGGCGCAAAGAGCCGTTCCATTTCTGATTCCACTCATCGTCTTGCGATACCAAATCTTTTTTCCAATCTAAATGAATTTTTTTAAGCCTGAAAAAAAAATGAGCCAACTAGCAAACAGTACATAAACCCCGCATCAAGATCAAGCTGTCTCAAATGCTGGAAATTCAGAAAAGCAAAGTAAGTTACTGCATGACTAATTGTTATTGGCAGTCCCCTATGAGAGTTCAAATTTTATTTTCCCCATACAAAGATAATAAAACTTCCGTTACCTTGTTTCCAAATCAAGTTCAGAATTCTGTAGTCGTTCCGATTCTAACCTAAACAAAGAAACTGGTTAAGACAATGGACAATAATATCTAAGACAAAAGACAAAAATGCAGTCTACACAATGTTAATACTGTATCATACAAAGCTGTATCAATCACCCTATCTTTTTACTAGGTTGATACAGAGCCAATTAATAGCATTTGACTTGCTGAACAGCAATAACTTGCTGAGCCAAGTTAAAACCGTCCCAATTGGTATTATTAGGAGGCAGCCTTTCATGTCACTAGGAAGTGGGAGTATCCAAGTTGTAACTTTCCTTTCATATTCCAGTGCTTGACATAAGGTTGAATGGGATGGCAGCTAAAATTTTCGCTTCCCGGTACCAGACTTGGATGAGCATTGCCGGAACCTTCTTTCACTAAAGCAATGCTAGTAGGGGGTTGTCCGTTTTTAGGGTTTGATTGCTACCAAGTGCAAGAACTGGTCTGGAAGCAGGAAGCGAAACTCGCAATTTCTCTCCAGTCCGCCTTGGTTTGAAAAGCCGAATTCTTTTTAAGCTCATTTCACTGCTGCTGCTTGTCAGTTTCGGTTTGATTGAACCAAGCGCAGTACGCAGGTTTACACTAGGGATGTGCGATACTCGAAAAATTCGAGCCGAGTATGCAATACGTGCTCGAACTGGGCTCATCGCTTGCATCCATCCATACTCGAAAAACTTGAATCCGGTGAAAATACGATAACTTCACCAAATTCATCGTCTCAATGAGAGCTTTCCAGTGACATAAATTAAAAGTCAATAGCTCAAACCACTATAAAGTTACATCCTGAACACTGGAAAACTAGTTGGACGTGTTGACTCACACAGTCCGTTAAGCAGCATTTTAGTTGTTATTACACTAACAAATAAAAAAGACACTTGCAAAATAAGTGTCTTCACCAAATACTCAAACTCGGTTCCAAACTCGGCTCGGCTCAACTCGAATTAGAATTTTTCTACTCGCACACCCTTAGTTTACACATATATATTTATTAGAAAAAAAAACCAACAAGGTGTAATTATTATTATTAAAAACCTTGTCCTGCAATCGATCCATTGCTGAAAACGCGTCCTTCGTTGCCTCTCGAAAAAAGCTTTGTCGTCTCTTACTGCTATAATCGTGTAAAGTTTCCCGCTTGTTCTACTATAATAGATACACATGTTTTTTTTTCTATTTTCGTGGCACTTGGTGTTATACTCGGTTATACATCAACACAACAAATTCTACATCTGCCATCAATCTGCAGCAAACTAAATCATTTAGACATGCTTCCCAACCTTGAAAAAAAGGCAGAATCGTCGCATCGTAGCAGAATTCCACGCAAGAAATTGTTGAATTGCTAATATCAGAGCCGGGCAAACATTTTGGGACTATAGGGAGGCAGAAATGGAAATGTCCGTGTTGTGTAAGAGTGTGTACTATACAGGCAGTCGGTGACTAACTGAATACTTTAATTTTTGTTACTTTTCCATACCACAGCGCCGTTTTTACGTGTTTATTTTGGTAGCAGTGAATGGGTTAAAAGTCTCAACAAGAGCTCGACATGTCCTTTCTTTGTGAAAACGAATGTAAGTAACATAACCGGTCAATAGGTACATACTATTATTATGAACGCAATTCAACAGACGTTTTATCACTGTATCACTTTAATATGGTGCTTGTGGGAACTTTAATGTTCAAATTGGTAGATCAAAGAAAGGGAAATGGTTTCAAATCGCCACGAATATTTTTAGTAAATCTTAGGCATAACATACCGACTTGCTTCAGTAAATGCCTTGCGTTGTTCGACATGCGCCTCGGTGACTTTCACTACTAACTCCTGGATGTGTTTGCACTCCTGTTCGATCTTTTCCATCTGAATAAAATAAAAGCAACGATAACAAATATGGGTTATAAAATGGGCTAAAATGAAAAAAATATTGACAAAACTTCTTTATATTTAAAGATTTTTGAATAGGTAAGACAATTGTGCACTTACTTTGCCTTCCAAGGACGAAGCGAATGTCACGATTTTTTCTTCCAATAATTTGATTTCCTGTAACGAACAAAATGTATGTATGTCTAATTTAAAAAGTAACAGTTTTGTTTACAGCGACATGTTTTAAACTATGTACCTGAGGATTGGAGCGGACAACTTCGCGACTTTGTTGCGTAACATCTCTATATGACACATCTGGAACATGGTTTGTTCCCGTTTGGGTTGCGGAAATGTTTCTTCTGTGTCAGTCAAAACAAAAAATGGCACACGTTATTTTAATCGTTACAATGTATGCGACTCCCTTAATCCTGAAGCTCTTCAGCTTCAAAACTGCAGATGCTAACCCACAAAATATTCACACAAAAAAGTTAATAAACATGGACAAACCACAACTTAAATGCTTAACCATAATAAGAAAAATAAACTTTTTTTTTACATGCACAGCAGCAACTGTGAAAGATACACATAGATAAAATCTCATTGCTCGATTCAAAAGGGGAAGGGGAGGATACCCTTCCCGTAAATCGTGCATTAATCACACAGGCGAAACTAATGTCCACCCCCCTTTTCTACTTTCAAGATAAAATCATGAATAGTGGAGTTGACACCCACATCTTCAATCGTCGTTTTTCTGCAGCAAAATCAACTAAATGCTCATGCTGTGAATGGAAAAACAAATGCCCCCCCCCTGCTAAGCTTACTGCTAACTTCTTCCACCATGGGGTATTAAGAGTGAACTCTTCCTGTCTGCTTACAGTTGCAAAAGGCCTCTCCTCTCTTCTCCCCTCCCCTCCGGCCGTCTTCACAGCAGTAAAAAGGACTTTCCTACCAGCACCATTTTTCTCGAACCTCCACATCAAGTATGGCTCCAAAGTCCTATTTACTTACCGTTAGTCAATCCCTTGCTAAAAATCCATTTTAAAACGTGGCTTCTACGAGATTTTCTGTTGAATATTGGGAACTATATTTACTGCATCCTGTGATTAAATGATCCTTTGCGCTCAAAAAGCTAAAAGACTAATGCGCTAAAAATTAAAATTGTTTATACCAACAGATCGCCAACGAAAAATTATAAGATACTAACCTAAAAAATTATAAAGTGTGATTTAAAAATACAAACATCATTCCGGTTTGTGATGACACAATTAATGCGTTCATGCTGGTTCGTCTATTAGGCCTGTAATGCCAACTGAGACAGCAGCTGCATTTAGCTGTGTTCTTCGCTGCGAGGAGCGCCGCTACGATCTCAGTTGACCTTGGCAATGGTAACATGCGCGGATGGCGATCTGCGCGTGGCTGTTATAAGGCAGGCGGAATGTTATAAGGTAGGCTGGAATGTACCTTTAAAAGGGTGTAAAAATTGGCCTTTACAACATCATTCCAAAAGGTTGTAAATGACTAATTTTCTGTGATGGATGTCCATAGGCAAGGTCAGAAAACGGATTGTATTTACGTAATGCCCACTCCGGATTTTTTCCAACTTAACTACGTAAGCCCATGAATGTTTAACCCTTTAAGGACAGGTGCTCCCAATTGCACCCAGTGCATAATCATTATTTTCAGTCTTCTACAGGTCAGATCTAAAACTTCAGCCAATAACAGTAAAAATAAAAATTGGAATAGGAAGGCCAGATTATTAAGGGAAAAAAGACACACATTTCATTCCATTACTCCAAGTGGGTAAGAAGGATTTTTTCCGACCAGTCAGTTACAAGCCCTTAGCGCAAAAGCAGTCCTTAATTAGGTAAATACATGATTTATATGGTAATCTGCACGAGTTGTGAGACTGGCAACCATCACGATGAACAGTAACATAACTTACAACTACTAACCTGTCAAGTTGTTGAATTGGAAGGGAAGAACTAGGCCTTGAAATTCCCGTTTCAGTTTGAACCAAGACTTTTTCACTGTGAGATGTTATGTCAGTACGAGGCACCATGACATCGGAACGACGACCTTCAGCCTCTCTTTTAGCTAAACCAGAATTAGTTTTAGGCGCACTTGTCTGCGATGGGCTTGCGTCCAGCCATGGCAGTTCGCCAGATCTTGCACGACGCCCAGCTGTTCCTTCACGATGATTGCCAGTAGCGTCACCTGCCAGCCAGTCTAAATCTTGAACATTGTTCCTCTGCTCCCGGCCGACGCCAACGGATGGTAATTCAGCTGTATCTTTTAATGATGAGCGTCTTTCTCTTTGTGGCACTCGGTCCAATCCATCTATATCACTGATTCTGTCTTTAGAGGATGTAAGCAACTGATTTGTTACCGACGTCCGAGAATCTGCCATAAACAGACAATATTTGCTGGTTAAAACTTAATACTGCACCATCCAGTACGCAAGGCATTTGAAACTAGCCAAACTAACTAAATTTAACAGAAGTATTTTATGAATAAAAACTGAGCCACACAAATTCCACATTAATAAAGTAATACCAGGAGCGGTGTAAAGGAGGAATCTCCAATGCAATTCTATCCCCACGTTTCATAGTTTTTAACTTTTGCGGAAAACTTACGTTTAAAATTACGCTGTGTAGGTCTTTACCATATAAATATGAGTGAAACTATGCTGTGTATAGTTCAGGCATGTGTTAGTTCACAAGAACAGCCGTTTAAACAAACTTAAAACGAGGAATGCATTTTGTTTTTCGAGCCAAGGCCCACTGGAATAGAAATTGCGTGTCTTGCCTCCCGATTCTACCCCAGTTCTCATGGGTGCCAGGAAATTGAAGTCTCTTAGCACTGCTTTCGTAAAATACGATTTTGGCGATGTTAAATCAACTGGCCTGGCGACTGGAGCCAAAATCTGCTACTTTTCTCCCAGACGGTCTTGTGCAAACGGTGGAATACAAAGTGAGAGTTACAACACGGATACTCTCAGTCCTGCAGACATGTATGACATTTATTCGCTACTGGTAATACATACATCGAGTGACCAATATTGGGTTCAATGTATGTTACGAATGACAAGTTCCTTACTGAATCCCAATTAGTTCATGGGTATGCTTGGGCAAAAGTCATATTTTCAAAATTTAAAAAACATTTACTGATCACATTCTCCAAATGACTGAATAATGAACGCTGCCATGTTGGCACTTCATCACATGGTTACTTATGTAAAATGAAGCACATTGTGTAAATTTTCAGTAAAATCTGTGGCTCTGCTAACCGCCAGACACTCCACCTATTTCAGCTACGACGTTTTTCGAAAACCTCACCAAACTACTCACACCCATCTAGATAAGTCGTCCCACTGAAACGAAAGTTTCCGCTGCATTATGTTTGGTCTTGCACCCTAAACTGCAGCCCTACTTGGCCCAGCGCCCCTGATGCGATGACAGGTCAGCATTCTACCAATGAACCGCTGCCAGTCAAATCCAACCTGATCTCCAATGAGATCAAACATATCCAAGAGAGAACTGAGAACACTAAGGAAGCAAAAAAGCACTTCTCCTACGTCGCCAAGACGCTTTTAGACAACAGCTACCCAAAACGGTTTATTCGTAAACAATGCGGGAAAAAAGCAAAGCGCAAAATTAGAAGCCAAAATTCAACAAAACATATTCGATCCCCTACTTAGGAAAGCAATCTGAACAGGTGAAACGAATCCTGGAAAGAAGCGGCGTACAAACCTTCTTCTCCAATACACCCCGGGCAAGATCTGCTTGCAAAGACATCCCTGAACTGAGCATTCTCAAAAATCACCACAAAATTCCATGCGGAGGATGCAGCAACTATTATGTAGGCCACACGAAACAAAAGATGGAAGCGAGTAGGAAAAAGGATCAAGTAAATGTGATTGCTGTGCACAATACGGAATCACGGATAGATTGCATTTGGCAACACAAGCCAAACTGCCAAGGTATTTCAGCAACTTATACTGAAAAAATGAACAGAAGCGCCTTATCCTTGAAACGCTCACAATTGATAAGCATCGCGAGGACACCGTTATCCTTACGGGAATATCTCATCAAGCAGCGCTACAAATAGTTCCAACTAGCCTACCTTGGGCCAAAGGGACTGCTGGAAGAAGTAGTAAGCCCAATGGAGAATTTTCACAATGAAAAGTGACGTAGCCGCACTACCTACTCCCACTTCTATAGCACGATTTTAGAGTTTGAAAATAGCTTGAAGGTTCATGAAATGCAATCTACCATGTAGGCATTCCACCATTTAATGGATAAGAAAAATATCACCAAATTCAAAATCCAATGACAGAAAGCGAAGTTTTGACTTCTAACCAATATTAACTAACATGGAACCAACCAATTTTAATTTTCACTATAAACACTATACAGTATACAGTAAACACTATACAGTATACACGTTTGTGGTGTAGTGCAGTGCTTATAGTGAAAAAATCGATCAACTACCCTCGTAATCGCAGGTTATCAGTAATTAAGAAACCAGTTTTAACATCGGAAACATATGATCTAGTACAGCTGAATTATAATTTTTGTGCATAACATCTTTAAAGTAAACCATGCCTATTTCAAATAAGGTAAGATATATTTGTTTAACAGAATTGTATCCATACAATGAGAAATTTGCTTACCTTGTTTAGTGACAGGCTGGGAATCGTCAAGAAGACTGAAAAATATTAAGATTTAAATTAAAATGGAAATGACCCAAAATTGCTTCACAAATGACATCATATTAATTAGAAATTCAGCTCTGCAAGTTAATAGAGAAACCTTGTTGAAACAAAGAGCTCACACATCTTTAAAATTTTAACGTTATGTTTGGGTTATAGTTAGACGTTTATACTTTTTTCAAATTTTTTTTTAGTAATCTCCATAAATAATATACACTGTATGTTATATCAGATCAACAAGTTCCTACTGCACTTTATCTCAACAGTCTTTCCTGCTGCTATTTCCCAGCTAATTTTCTCTTTTTCTTCAATGTTTTGCTTTTGGTTGCGTGGCAGGTTGAACTCACTGACATGTGACTTGAGGATGAAGATAGTCGGATGGGTTTAACATCTCCATTGCAATAACCTATCGAAATTTTGCAAGATATTGTACTGTTCAAAAATATTTGATATTGAAATTGTTCGTGTGTTCTTAGTTTACGATATCTTCCAACTTTCAAGGTAAACTTTACGACACATTTAGACTTTACGACATTTAAACACATTTAAACTTTACGACACATCCCATGCATGCCTATTATGATAACTTTCTCTTCTTTTTGTAGAGGGGGAGAAATAGCAAGCTGATATGCTACTTATTCTTCATAATGTCAGAGTGTTTTAACATGCTAAGAAGTACTTGGAAAATGTGGAAACCTGAGCATGCATGAGTTTTCAGTAAAAAGTGTGACGATTCCAAATAAACACAGCACGGGGTTCATTCGACAAAGATCGTTACCGCTCATACTATGAAACAAATAAATCCAAAATTCAAACAAAGTACATTTTTCGCACACTTTCACAACAAAGACCATGGCACAACACAGTCTGTAGCTGGAGAAAATTTGGACGACTGTATTGAGTCATGGTCTTTGTTGAGAAAGTATGCAAAAGTGTATTTTGTTTGAATTTTGGATGCATTTCATTAAATAACTCCTGAATAAAATGTCCTACGGGAATCTAATTTGGATGTGTGAGATCTGATAACCGGCTGAACTAACGATTCGAGGTTAATGAGAATGAGAACTTTGGTAGGTAAATATTTTCGCGAGTAAGAACTTAGAAAAATGCAAAGTTAACTTTTTGACTGGTGATGAGCTTAAAACTTACTAATTACCTGGGATTTCCTCGTCTGGGTGTGCCTTTCCTTGTTCCATTGCCAGATAAAAAGTCTGGCTCGGCAAGTGCAGACTGCCTCGGAGTCTTTGGGGCAGCAGACGTAACTGAAGGAACGTAACTACCAAATGTCATGGATGCGGATGGATCTGGCAATATGCAAAGGAAACAGTTACATCACTAATTCACAGTAAATTTTTGATACCCATTAATGATTACATTGCACGTTGAAGTTATAAGTAGCATGTAAGCGAAAGTCTAAAAAATAATGACTAATATGCCATCTTATTATAACCCACCCAACAGTAAAATATGAGCCGATTGTGCAAACAAACTCTGGTATAACTCGCAGGAAATCTGCAACTTTCAGAGAAATTTATTAGTAAGTAAGCAAAACTAGGCTGTTGGCCTTCCAACACAATAAAAGCTATTTCACCATTTTGCACTGAATAGCTTTGTATTAGTCGGCAAATAAAGCAGTTGAACAAATGGTAAATAACCACCAGATCGTGACTTCGTCCGTGAAAGGTCCTACTGCTGAATGCGTGCTCTGAATTCGCTAATTGGTTCGGCACTGCACGAAGATGAAGATTAACCCAGAGACGAGTAAGCGAACAACAACAGACGAAAACTGGCTGCTAGTCGTTACCAGTTTATTTCAAATTTGTCATAAGCAGATGTCAGATGTTAACAATTCAAACAACTGAAGTCGAAACAAGAAGTGGAAGTTTTTAAGAATTAGTCCGAAACGTGCTTGAAGGTAAACTGTCTGCTACAGGACAGAAAATTGACTCAAAAATTAGGCTTGCTGATACAGGAGTACCATTCACATACTACGCTGCAATGAATGGTAACGATCCACGATCATGATTCCAGTGATTTAGTATCACTGCAGCGTAGTATGTGAATGGTACTCCAGTATCTGCAAGCCTAATTTTTTTTATTTATAAAAGGGCTTCTGCAGGTTACATGCGTGAAGCATCACAAAGAAAGGAATACACTTTGCCACCAAACGAAACTGTCAAACAGTTCCCATGAAATTTTCGGTGAAGTTATGGTCATTAAGTTAGGGTACGGTGAAGTTAGGGACTGTACAAACAGTCTAAATACCGCGATATATAGGTCAGTCGAGAGCAATGGCGCAGCTGTTTGAATTCCGAACTTGTGTGAGTGCTCCAGCATGTAGAAGTTGCCAGTTTTAAGTTTTTGTTGCTGATGAAGGTGAACGACCCTAACTTCACCAAAAAAATGTAATGGGAACTGTTTGACAGTTTCATTTGGTGGTAAAGTGTATTCGTTTCTTTGTGATGCGTGAAGTAACGGTAATCATAAAATCTTAATTTTGTAAGTTTATACACATTATAAAATTTTCTGACTAAGGACGTGTTAATTCATACACTCGTTTGCTTTACTGATACAAAATCCTACCAGTACCAACTTACTAGTTTCAGCAGGGGATACACTTGGTTTGTTAGGAGGAAGGGTATTCATTTGTGCTTTCTTCTGAAGCGGAGGACTCTCCTTGTCTGAAGGCAACAAGTCGTCCAGGAAATCGTCATCATCTACAATACAACCAGGCACACATTATACTTTTTTTATTGATATTTATTTATTTTCTTTAACCATATGTCTTAGGCACAATAAGAAAGTAATAGGTGAATTCGTAATTTGTGAATTGTAACGAGTACAAAAAAACAAGATCATTACTAGGTGGAAGCTTCCCGCAGGGAGAAGGAAGATGTCCATCCGGATTGGCAGCCGATATGGCTCCGCCTCTGTCATTCCCTGGGTGTGTTCGTGAGCACTGACGTCTCAATGCAACCTAGTCCTGCCGGGTTCAGGCTCGAGCCACCTAACATAAATCAGAAAACCGTACCCCCAAGGCATATTGCCAACGTCCCTCTCCCCCTCTACATAAGCAATCAACTCGTTAACCGACTCAGAATCTACTGCCAGAGGAACATTTTAAACAACAAAGCCAACAGCACCAAATAGGCTTAACATAAAAAAAAAAGCATTGGGAACAAACCAATGATACTTGCTCTGCGTTGTACAGCTCTCGGTCTTGGTGGCTTCTCAGTTAAAATGTCGTCCGATTTTACAGCAGGAAGCTTGGGCTTTGTTTTTGGGCTATTACTTCCACCTCGATTCTTTTTGAGTAGATTGCCAAAGAGATCATCTTCCAAATCATCCATATCCTTAAACAAAATACAACAAATTATAAAATCCTGATTAAGAAGGTCACAGGCAGCAAAAACACTAAGTCGCTAACTATAGGAAATGTTTGGAAATGGGGCCAAATTAATCTTTTAGATGGCCTTTATTGTCACTTCTGCCTTCGAAGTTTGAGCAATTTTGTTGTTTTAGCAATCTCCCTCCATTTTTCTTCCAAGCATCCCTTGAACAATGCAAACTGCCTTCTAATCATTCAGAGCATTTCCTTGAAATGCCTCATCCCTTTTATTTTTGCAGCCACCTCTCCTTTTTTTTCACATGAATTTGAGAGACCTTCCCACAAATCTAAGTCCCTGGTCTGGCTTTGTGAGACGATAGTAGGGATTTACAGCAACACACAATTGCAAAATTTCAGTAGGCAGTACTCGTTTCCGCATGAGGCTCCTGAACATGAAAATCAAAAATCGTCAAACAAATACTATGTGTACCACACTGAACATCAATGGAACTGTGACACAAGCTGGTTTTCGGCAGAAAGTAAGATTCAAGTAACTTAACACATTTTAATAAAGTATGTACAAGCTAGTACAGGGTTCCCTCCAAAATACTGAAATCAAATTCCCTGAGTTTTTCAGGTTTTCCAGAGTAGACGAAGTCATTTTCCAGGATATTTACCGTAATTTTTGCAATTATTTTTTTCCACACATTTTACCAGTTTTGTGTTATTTTCTGTTAAAAAGGGTGAAGCTTTTAAATGGGAAATACATTATTTAAATTCTTAATTTTTTCCCGAGTTTTCCAGGTTTTTTGTAAAAATCAGAGAATTCCCAGACTTCTCCCCGAGTTTCAAATGTAGTTTAAGTTCCCTGAGTTTTCCAGGTTTTACAGATCGGTGGGACCCCTGTAGTACAGCATGTTGAAGTAACATTATGAAGAATGAAAATCCAGTCATCATTCCGTGTTCATGCACAATGATAAGAAGCACTTGAAAGCACTCGGAATTACACATCTGACATCCCTAAGTGTCAAGACTCTCATCACTCTGACACCAAAGGTGGAAAAAACTCCTTACATCCACAAGACAGTGCTTCTCAAGCAGTATCCAAGTTCCTAAATCTCTACTCCCTACCGCCCCACCAAAAACTCTCGATGAGCCTACTCAGGGAGTTGAAGACAGAGATATCCAAGGACGGAGTTTTTGCACGATTCCACGATCGTGGAAAATTATCATCTTTCCCAAAAACGTTCAATAACACATTCTGACGAAGAGTAAAAGTTGGTTACAGACAGAGTCTAGGTTCTTTTTTTTATCGTGAAATTTCGTGGAATTTGATGTTTGCCGTGGAAAATGTCGCATTTCGTGGAATTCCACTTAATTTGCGGTATATTTAAGGTTTTTCAGCAATAATTAATACAATAAATTGAGATTTACGAATTTTTTTTAAACGCCTGTTTGGATACGTGCGAAAGGAACGTTGATAGGAGCGTTCTAGTGGTTTCGTATCTTATACATCCGGTTTCGTTCTCACGCGCATGCGTTGTGACTTTACTGCCGGCTTCTAGCTGCTTCGCTGCTGCACCTACTTGTGGAATTAGCCAATTTTATCGTGTAATTTTGCCCATCGCGGATCGCGTCGCGGAAAATGAAAATTTTTATCGCGAAAAAATTCCGTATATGGAGATTTCAGATCTGAACACTTTCTTCATGCATGGGGCTTTTCTAACTCGAGAGAAGAAAGCAGATCGTCGCACCCAAAATGGCACAACTGCAGGCCTCGCAGGCCTCCAATTAAAAAATATAGGTTAAAAAAATAGGTTGTAAAATTTAAAATATAGGTTATTTTTCATCAAATTACGGGTTTTTATAAGTTATTTTTTTGTCTGTTTACTTCATTAATCAGACTTAAAGGGAAATAAGGTGATCTACTCTTATTACAATAACTAGCCATATCTTTCGTTTGACTCACTCTATTGGCGCCGATCCACTCTTCATGTAGACTAGTCGATTTCTTTCCGATTAGTTCGCCTGGTCGAACTTTGTAGAGATGTGAATGCCAAAACGTGATGCAAGATTGTGACGCCACATTTTGGAAACAACTCCCACCCCACCCCTGTGTCACAATAAATTAACCACCTACCCAACCCCCAGTGTGTGACGTAGCGTATGAATGGTCCCTGATGATGCAGAGAGACTTTTTTCAAAATGCTCGTTAGTAGTTTTACTGTGACTGCACCATTACGGGGCTAAAAAAAACCGTTTGGCCCCCTTCCCCCTCAAAGAAAGCCTGAAAAGTACATGCCCATATCCTAGCGATGGCCAAAGCCTGAACAGTACCTGCCCGTATCCTAGCGATGGCCAAAGAAGTCCATTAAACCCCCCCCACCCAGGAAAGATAATGATCAGTCCTTAATACAATCTATACGACGCAGGCTATGTTTTATTGGAACATCAGGCTGGCACAAAGCACTACATGTACTATATACATTAGAAATAATGAAACTAAAGAGCTACGCATATTTAATTTTAAAACAGCTTACCAAATCGTAGCGGGTTCCCACTTTCCTAGCTTCACCCCCTCCATGGTCCCCCCCTTCGCCCCCACCCCCAGAAAAAAACTCTTTCTTTCACTAGCAAAAAAATTAATGGTGGTTCTTAGGAGTTCATGACAAATTAAATGCTTGCATTACCCCCCTATATCTCAACCAGCAAGTAAACTCATGAATTTTCATGTAAAAGACACTCCCGCTTAAAAGCACGATAATCACCCAGTACGAAACACAAGAAATAGGTCTAAATTAAGTGGTCTGAAGTCCCTACTCTCTTACAATAAATGAACTTTTTTATGCTTATACGCAGCCCTAAAAACCATTCTGATTCAATTAAAAGTCACTTAAAGTTATCCAAATTGCTTGGAAACCGTGAATTCTTCAAAACTCTGTGGATCATACTTGCCAACAGCCAGTAGGCTACTACATGAAGCAAACCCTGTCTTAACACGACGCTGTTATAGTTGATGTCTGAAAGGTGCACCGCTACCACAAATATGTTTGAGTAGCCGTAATGCTGCTCAAATGCAGTTTAGATTGCGTAAGGAGATATTTTTTAACTGTGACTGTAATTATAAAGTACTGAAAATAATAAATAACAATTTATGTTGTATGCATGCAAATCATCCTCAAGTAATATTTCTTAGGTGAGTGTGTGTTTTAAGAGTACTCTGCCAATAATTTTTTTTAAGTCCCCTGTGTTTGGACTACAGTTAAAAGGGTGTAATCATCCGAAAATAAGCTGTAGTCACCTGATTTCGTTAAGTAAGTAAAAGGTAATCTATATTCCAATTTAAAAACACATCACTCCTGAACCAGCTTTTAAAAATGTAGGTTTTTTTTTGGCAAAAATATAGTCAAAATTAAAATGTAGGTTTTTATAGGTTGGCTGCAACCCCTGCAATTGTTCAAACAACCGTGTAATTCTACTCTGCATAGCTTCAACACTTCTTAAATCCCCCAGGAGTTGTGGGCAACAGGGGAACAATACGCCAACAGCAGTCCAGGCCAACACATTATAGGCTGAAACCAAAGCATAGGCGACTGCGTGGTAATTGCACGCCTTAAGCTACAAAGGCCCAGTTTGCTCTGTGACCACAGCGACACATTGTTGCATTTTTTCCATGTCTATGTTGCATTTTTGCCAACATTGCAAAACACCAATTAAAATTTCCCCTTTAGAATGCTATTACCAAAGTAATAATCAGGTTAAATGAGATGTCCTTATACTGTAAAGTGCATTTGCTTTACCTGTATGGCCTTAGCATCAGAGTCTGAATCTTCTCCAGCGGCAGCAGCCAGACTTCCATAGAAGTCGTCATCTTTGCTGAAACCAACAAATGAACTGGAAAAACTTTGTAGTCATAAACCCATATGTAAAACAAGTTGCGGGGGATATACATGCATAAAGGTTTTGCCATCCCACCCACATCTGGTAATGGAGAGCAAGACACCCTGAGGTAGGAAGAAAGAAAAGCAAAAAGAAAAAAAAAGAACATATGCCTCCGCCCCTCCCCCCCCCACCGAAAAAATAAAACATTTTTAATTCACCATAAGTGTGCGTGCGTCACCGCTGATTTTTCCACATGCTGTTACTCGCTGCACCAGCTGTCAATGCCAAAGCCAATTACTTTTTTTTTTATATGTGCAGGGTGTCCAGAAATTAGTGCCTTATTTACAACCGTCTATTAACAATTAAAGCAATCAATGCGGTTTTCATCCATTGGAAAGAACAACTCAAAAAGTTTTACTAAAAAAAATACACTAATACTCTACCAGTGCACTCCAGTTTGTTGGTGCACAAAATATCTAGCAGATTTTCATTTTTGATCCAGATATTGGCAAGCCCGTTTTAAGCAGTGGGAGCGTCACAAAACAGACAGCCACTAAGATGCACGCAGCTTGTTTAACTCCATTACTTTTTGTAGCGATGTGTAAAGAGCAGTGCATGCAAAGCCATGTGACGATCAGAAGAGAGCCGATGCATGAATTATAGAAGCTGTAAGTTACGTAACCCGTACGTGTTTGATAACACTTAGAGCGAAATTGAAAATCGGCAAAATATTCTGGGTACAACAATTGGGACACGCACGGTCGAGTAATAGTATTAATTTTTTTAATAAAATTTTTTTTTGAGTTATTCTTTTAACGCATTAAGATTGCTTTCATTGTTAATTTTATACAGATGTTTATAAATAGGACAGTATTTTGTGGACATCCTGTATGTTTTGACGAGTATTTTTTACAAAATCCTGAATTTGAACTGCATTGTGGTAAAGTCAAGCTTTCACCTTCATATTTATTTCTTCTTTACTCACCACCGCCTCACCATGTTTGTTTACTCACTTTTTTTAAGCACACTTCTGAGTTGAGAACCTAGCGTTTCTCTCTTAAGCGGGGAAAAAAAACCTTTACAGTTTTGGGATCTAGTTCCAGACAACGTAACATGAAATTGCTGCTAAAAACAGACGGGCTTTCTTTCGCAGAGTGAGGTGCTTCAAGGATAAACTAGCGCGAAGAGGGAAACTCTGGAATTAGCGGTCGTCATCCTGAGCTTGGGTTTGGCGCTGCTGCATGTTACTTGGTATATTGAATTATGCGACATTCTGTAGACGGCATCCACTTGTGAATCATTAAAAAAGTGAACAATGTTCGATTTGGTTCGATCAAATTTTGAATAAGGTTTGATCGTACAAAAGTTGCAGGTGGAGTGATTTATTTATAAGTAACACCCTGTACATCCACGTACTTGAAAATAAAACAAAACATGGGAAAAGCAACAACTTTCAGTAGCTTACTGGATACTGACTTAATTTTTACTTACCTGTTATTGCTCATGATCCAAGGCCTCGACGACGTTTCTCAGCAAAATAACTGCAGAGGATCATAGCCGCTCCTCTTCGATCACCTAAACATTTCACAATATCATGTTAGAGTTGAAGCGAGCTTACGCCAAAACACACAAAAATAAACTAGTGTCACATTCACGCACAACAAGAGCAGGAAGGCTACTCGTGTGTGAATTAAGGTCACACAAAAATTACTCTAAAAAAAAATTGGGCCAAGCAAAGTTATCAAAAAGCGATTCTCGGTGACGTCAAAAATCGACGAGCGATGAGGTTTCTTTTTTTAACCATATGTAAATATCGGGGCTGTGGACATTCTTTTCAAGCAACCAGACGAAAATAACGAGGATGTAACCGTAGAACTCATTTTTCTTGACCGTGCCTGATGAAGATTGTTGATATACAATCGAAAATTTGTGAGATACGTAGTGTATCCTGTTTTTGAAAGTGAGAGTGACGAGTAATTTCGTGTTCAAGATGTAACTACGCGTAAATATTTTCACTTTTTCACTAAACATCTCAATGATCTAATACATTGAATTGGCTTAAGGGACAACGAAAAGGTGTATTGAAACATCAACGTCGATCAAAAATTAAGAAAACATCAGAAATTTGCGCAAAGTTTTGTCAGAAACTCAAAAAAATAATTTATTCGTGCTTTTTAGGTGATATTGCAGCGCCCGAGATCCAGCTTTTACATTGTTAGGCCTAATTTTGAAAATAACAAATGTCTTGTTTCCTCACACTTCAGCCTAGCTTAAAGGGGCAGTTTTCCTTCCCGTCATCCTACTAGCTACTGACCTGCTTGCTCCCAAGAATCTGAGGACAAACCAGATTTAAATAGATCGAGCTATTATTCATTATTTGGAAAACCTTAAACATTAGTCTTGCTGCAGGATTTAACTTGGTCGATGGCAAATAAATCATATTAAAGTAGCCTAAGTCATATTCTGAATCCTGATATGTCAATGTTTACGTTTTGTACGCTTAGATTTCAAAGTAAAGGATATTTACCATTCCAATACCCTTGCAAATTTTCGACAGTCTGGTTTTTCTGGAGTTGGAGAGGCTCAGAACGACTGTCTTACAGTAGGTGGCTTTGCTTCATAAGGAAACCACATCACCGCTTACTTCATCGTGATCGAACGAAAGCAGACAAACGATCATGATGAAGTTAGAGCTAGCCTGATGAAGCAAAGCCACCTACTGTAGGTGGCTTTCGGATGAAGACAGTCATTCTGAGCCACGCCAACTCCAGAAAAACCAAACTGTTGAAAATTTGCAAGGATATTGAAACGGTAAATATCCTTTACTTTGAAATCTAAGCGTACAAAACATAAAAACGACTCGAATTTTCAAAGTAATCGATGTGACATTTTTAAATTGATCTGTCAATCCACTATCGAATATTTTAGCTAATGGTGGGCCCACACCACACACAAGTATTCACGATTGATGATACGCTTGGCTACGGTCAGTGCGGAGCAGGGGACAGTAAATATCAGCAATCGACTTCCCCTACCTGCTATTCATAAAGTAGGATATCTTCCATCCTTAACACATCGTGCAGCATACCACTCAATTCATCATCCGAGTCAGTCTTACATCACTACTAGTAGAACAAGTGAGGTAGGATTGACATGGATGCCATTAAGAAATGGATCATATGGGACATCATGAATGTACATGCGAGGCATGCAAAGGATTCAACAATTTGGGGGCTACTATTTTACTTCTGAAATTGTGCGTATTTCAAAAACGATCAATTAAGAATGACGAACTTTCAGAGTAGAAGCCGTTACGCTATTTTCAAGGGGACTACGACAAAACGAAAAAAAGTAAACAGGAATAGGACTATTCTTTTCCTCTTTGAGACAATATCAGTTGCTGACTACCAATAGGTATGGGGAATTACGGTTAGCTAAGGGAAACGACTTAGGTTGCAAGTGTTTCCCCGCACACGTCAGTCACGTCAGTGGCTATTTATATTTATAATTGTAATAGGCCTATTGCTGAATATTTGCGATATGGGAAATGCTAAGTTTTCAAACCCATGCCAGTCACAGGCTTTAATTGTAAAAAAAAAAAGCAATTTTCAAATTAACGACTTTTTCAACTGCTAAGGTCATCTGGGGAAGAACAGGGAGAATTTTGCAAAGAAATACCTAGGATCTTTTACATTCCACAATCAACATGAGCACGAGTGCATTTCCAGTGCCCTTCTCTTCCCGACTACACAGGGTGGTTGGAGAACAGGATTTAACCGGTACATTTGGCTTTACGAGATGGTCGTGCTACCAGTCTCATTGTAAATACTTTCATGCAGTAGCCTATAGGTCCACCCCACACGAGTACCACAGATGACCACCACCACCAATTATATACTCTACCCTGCCTGCACCCCTGTGACACGAACTTTGTACACAAAAACGGCTCTTATGAGGCCTGGTACCACTTATAGGGGTCAGGTAATAGTCGTGTACAGAACACGCTCCGTCCACCCAAATATATATTGCTTCTTGGCATGACCAGTTCTTATAAGGCTGTGTCTCAGCTCCCGGTGACGGGATCCAGTTTATAAAGACTCAGGTCCCGGTGAATTCGTTGAAAACTAGGCCTTCAGCATGTTAAAGTGAACCTAACCTGGGTAACCTAACCTAAACTAACCAAACCTAACTAAAACTAATATAAGTTTTTCTAAAAACTACGTTTTTTAGTTTGCCGGGATCCACACACGCAGAACTCCGGTCCCGGCAACGCGTCCAAATAGGCTTGAAATAGTTACAGCCCAACCGGGACTAGAGACACTGCGTTCTTATAATATTGGATGGACTGAATAAAGAAACGCATCCTCTTTGCTTTCACTAGTGCTGCTGCACTAAGAAACTTTGTTACGTTGTTTTGTGTTGGATGATGTTAATGTATTATAGGTTAGGTAATGACAAATCAGGCCCGTAAAGAGAAATGGTGGGGCCGGAACAAAGTTCCCCGGCCAGCCCCCCCCCCCCCCTCGCCGTTGCTCAATTCTTCCGTAACGTAATGTAAATAAGAAACCAACACAATAACAGTTTGCCTCATCTTGTAAGTATACAAATAGACCGTGACAAGTTTTCAAGATCAGATCAGAGCAGAGCACCAAACCTTGACCAAAGACCACAATAACTATCAATTAAATTCATTTCAAAATTATCAAGAATGTCTTCCCACGGGCATTTTTTGCCGTTGTGGTTAAGGGCAATGGGGAACTGTTTTAGTCAAACCTGAAAATCTGTGATTATCCACAGACGGTTTTCATTAACCGTCAAACAGGTGAAATATTTGTCTCCTCCCGTTCATAAACATAGACTACAAAAACTTGAGCAAGGATCGGTTAACAAATACACGATTACTTACGCCATCTCTTGACAAGAAATAGCAGTTTTGTCACAAGAATGTACTACTTTAAAATTTCGTCAATAGATGGAGTTGCGCGTTTTTTTAAACCGGAAGTAATGCTTGATTTCCTGGCTAAACTAGGTAAGTAAACCGGAAGCACGTGGAGAAGGCAGACGTAAACAGCCATCCAACAAGTCGTGCAGGAAAGCAGCTTTTAAACCAACTGCTAAACTTATGACAAAAGCAAATTTATGTAACAAAACAAAGTTGACGTAAAATTTTGGAATTGGACAAATGGAGGTAAAACGTAGTAAAACAAACTGTGTTATAATTACGTACCTACTAGACTAAAATTAGATTTTTTAAGTTTTATTTATGTGTTCTAATTTCTGGGTAAAATCAAATCTTCTAAAAATAAATATGGTCACTGTTACTTACCTTATAATGATTTGGCAATGGCATTTTTTTTATTTATTTAAGGCATTAGAAACCACAAAATGAAATAACATAACGGTAGATATATATAGACGAACAAAAAGTCCCAAAGGCAGCAACATCCCATTCGTGCTTTATGAAAGGAAAGAAAAGGTTCAGGGAAACTTTTCTATTATTTTCAGGCAAGATTTCTGTCATGGCCTTAACACTCTTCCTAAGGGCATATTTTGGGTCGTTATTTTATGGTGTCGTCATAGTGTTGCCTTAGCTCATATTTCACCAGGCAGGGAGCTGAGTTCATGGACGTCATGGCTACTGAAAAAAAAATCCCTTTCGGGTGAAATAATAGCACGTACTACAAGGGGTTTGGAGAACAAATTCATTAAACACTGACTAATAATATCTTGAACAGCATACAGACCGGCTGAAAAGTTGGTTACTGTTTATTTTTTAGTTCTAATGTAAAAAAATTAATAAAATCTTGTTATATGTAAAGATGAAAAAAATGTGTCCCTCTTGTCCCTCTCGCACTCATAGTTATTCTACGACCGAAACCCATCTGCTCAAGTATTTCTTAACCAAATATTAATAGAAAATACCGTTAATTTGGCAATTTTGCTTTGGTCGAAGTGCATATTAAAGACCAAATATTAATATTAATATTTACATTTTTTTACAGAGCCAAGTTACACATTACTACTAACCTCAAGATGTATGGCCAATCTTTGATTCGTAATGAAGCGTACGATATACCTAACCCCGACGTGGGTGGACAGTCATCTGTTCTCAGTGGGCCTTGGCTTCAACTTACCAACTGGCAAGACTATACCTCAATTCAGAGACCGGTATCGCAGCACACCCTTAACCAATTGTGTGCCGAGTATCTCAGTCAGAAGCCTTCCAAGCATAGTCATCATGTGTTCCGCAAAGCTGGAAAATTGTTCGACATAATTCGCGTGCAGAAGAAGTCTGCGAAACCAAAACCACTTAAGTTTCGCAATGAAATAGAACGAAGGCAGGCTTTGGAGTTGGCGCAAGTGGCACTTCCATGTAAGATAAATACTGCTGTTAGTACACTTTTACTCCATGTTAGTTTGAAATACTTTAAATTGTGTAAACGCTAAGGCGAAGCTAACGCCCAACTCCCTGAAATGCTTTAAGGTCAAAATTGGGAAATATACGAGTTGACACCCACCCCTTAAAGTCGTTTTTCTGCTGCAAAATCAACTACAGTTTCATTCTGTGAATGGAGAAAATTATTTCCACAC
>JAHWFP010163518.1:1866-23441 GCA_023313725.1 Lithobius niger
GAAGTAATGATAGAGGACATAATAACACCTTAGAGATGCGAACATGTTTTTCAAAAGTAATGATAAAGGACATAATGACACCTTAGAAATCCGAACATGTGTTTCAGAAGTAATCGTAGAAGACATAATGACACCTTAGAGATTCGAACATGTGTTTCAGAAGTAATGATAGCAGACATAATAACACCTTAGAGATGGAAACATGTGTTTCAGAAGTAATGATAGAAGACATAATAACACCTTAGAGATGCGAATATGTGTTTCAGATGTAATGATAGAGGACGTAATAACACCTAACAGATGCGAACATGTGTTTCAAAAGTTATAATAGAGGACATAACGACACCTTACAAATGCGAACATGTGTCTCAGAAGTAATGATAGACGACATAATAACACCTTAAAGATGCATACATGTGTTTCAGAAGTAATGATAGAGGACATAATGACACCTTAAACATGCGAACATGTATTTCAAAAGTAATAATAATAATAAGTTTTTTTATCGCAAGCAATTCTCGAATCTTATAGAAAGCTTGTATGAGATATTAATCATCATTTTCTTTTACAATTCATGATTAATAATAACAATAAATAATACACACGCTAAATACAACACAAAATATATTTTACTTTTATGTATTCATAAATTATCGATGCTTCTTACTGGACTTATGTATCTAACTGATTTATCATTAGGTATTTTTTTTAATTTACCCGTACTTCTATCATATTTACATGTGATAGCATATTTTCTGGCATTTTATTAAATAATTATGGTATATAATAAGTTTTTTCTCTTTTTCCACATGCATTATTCCCGCTTGGAATCTCATATCTTCTTTTTCCTATTCTTATTTTGTCTAAATTTTTTGTGGTTACTTTGAATGCATTACTATAATAATTTTTTTTTATTATTACGTATTTGTAAAGTTCTTTTACTGTTAGTATTTCACACTCTTTGTATAGTTCAATAGTTTTTTATCTTTATTTTTTTCCAAACATGATAGAGGATATAACGACACCTTACCACTAATACTCCTCATTCTGCTCAATTCTCGACTTGGAACTATACCTACAATTTTACGATTAAAGAACTGGAAACAATTTACTAGTCCATTGTAGCCTACAGTAATTTTAAGAAATTTTTTAACAACGTACTCCCTGACAACTTGTTATATAATTATGCATGTTTGTGTGTATTTAGGCAGTTTTTTTTAAATCTTATCGACGAACTTTAAAACAAAATCACCGAAATAACAATTCTACTGATTTATTCTTTTTTAATATGTAAGGGTAACTTTCCCATTTGGTATTGCTAAGTACACAAAAGTGACCAGGGGTGAGTTGCTCGTCACTCGCGATCGCCAGAAGTGACATGATAGTTTGATGCAATTATGTACAATTATGTCACAAATGTCACTGCGTTGCGATCGGTAAATCCACTAACGGGTTAAATTATTTTCTCGGTAATTCAATACTCAAGGAAATCTTTACCAGCTTCAGGGATCTTGGAGTTCGGTTTCAGCAGAATCTCAAATTTTCCTCACATTGCAAAACTATAGCAGCAATGGCCAATCTCAGATCTGCTATGGTCCACCGATGTTTTAACTCTGGGAACCTTTACGCTGGGCTTTGGGCATACAAAGTCTATGTCCGACCATTGCTCGAGTATGCGAGTCAGGTCTGGTCTCCCTACCTCGTCAAGGACATTGACCGTCTTGAATCCGTTCAGAGGAGGCATACGAAGTCACATGCGTTCATTGAAATACAGTCGAAGACTTCACGACCTTGGATTGGAATCCCTAGAATGTAGACGTTCAAAGGCTGACCTAATCCTAACTTTTAAAATTATACATTGTTTGCTCCCCATTGAATTACCATTTTTTGAATTTAGTTCGGTGACCCAGACACAAGTAGCCGTTTAAAGCTCGTTGTACCCAAATTTTGACTTGATTCCAGGAAATCCTTTTTTGTTTTGCGAGTTGTGCCAGTCTGGAACTCTCTCGATAATGAGACAGTTTCTGTCCCGTCACTCATGTTTTTTTTTTTTTAAGGCTATAAATTTCCATCCCTTTCTTCGCCGCCCGGAGAACTATCCACTACCTCCTTAAGACCATATTCCGCTTTTTACTTGGGCCTACACTTTGCAGCTCATTCTAACATGCTTTTTCCTGCACTCTACGTGCATTTTAATTCTAAATTTTTATTTTATGGTGGTGACAATTCCCATTTTGGGGATGCATTGTTTTAGATTATACCATAACCATACTTTGAGTTACATAACGATGTTTTTAACCTCTTCATGTTTTTAATCTGCCTTTTTATTTTTATTGGGGCCTTTCTTTTTTACATCTCCCTTGTCCAACACGTTTGGCGTTGCCATCAGGGACCTTAGAGTCCCTGGCAGGTCTAACCTTGGTGGTAAGGCATTCGTGTCCCCATACCTATTCCCTTACCTTCACCTGGCCATACTTTTATCACTTTATGTAATTGTCTTTTTTATAATTTAGGCTGGCTGTCAGTGATTTTTCCTAGGGTCCTTGCCGGACCTGTTGCAATTGCGACAAATATTATTACTATTACTATTACTATGACCAACGATTTGATGGCCAACGATTATGTCAGAATTGAGTCAAGTATGAATCTCGAATATGTTTTGATATTATAGTTGGACATATCGAGTTCAAACATGGAAACCCTTGCATCAAAGTTACGTTAATTTGACGTCCGTATTTTTAAAAAGTAAGAGTGATTGCGACAATGAGAAAACTCATTAAAAATAACTGTTTTTCCTCAGACGTTTCCTATTTCTTAATCCCCTAACCTTATCACATACTTACGTGTAGCTTCTTCAACCTAAGCATGTCCTATAAGTAGCGCATAGACAGTCTAGGCTATAGTTTGTAACCCCAATGATGCACTTAAATTTTGCTGTTTTTGAATTTTAGATACGATTTTTATTTGAGAACTGGTGCGGTACACAAATTTACCCGACCTCCCTTTTCTCTCTCCCATTATCCTGGAAAACGTTCCTAGCAGTACCCCTGGGGAAATATAAGAATTTTAATGCATGCGTTATTTTTATTCGATATTTTAGAGTGTTTTCGTACTGAACTGAAAACGTGGAGGTTATGAACACCCCAAACGTACGTAGGTACAAAGCCAGTGCATTCGTCAAATTCACATTTCCAGGCCTTGCGAGTGACGAGCACCCTTCCTCAAGGCTTCAGTCGAACGCGTATGAATCAATCAAGCTCAGGTACAAGAACACGTTTAGCATCCATCATGGCATAACATCATAGTGGCACGTCATCATTTCGTCGTCCGCTAATATAACATGCACACAAGATTCCGGCTGTCACCCAAATCATCGATTCAGTTTTACAAAAAACGATGTAAAACGGATTTGATGCTTTAGCGGCTTCAAAACGCCTTCTAAATCTTATATAAGACTAGCTGAAGCACGGGTGGTGTTTGATTCACCGTTAGCAACATTGGGACGGTTTGCTCTCTCGCGTGTTTGTTGCAGAAGGCGTGTATCCCGTCTATTTATGTATTTGCACACATTGGCTAACGAACGCTGATTTTCATTTGCTTCGCTCACTCAATCAGCGCTTCCCCTGACCCAGACTCCACGCACTTAGTAAGAATATTTCTACCGGAAATAAAAAAAAACGACTTCCCGCCGACTTTGTCATTTTTTTTGTGGGAGAGGCAGAAAGTAAATTGCGTTTTCAATAGTTAACCGAGTTTCCCTAATCGCCCAGACCGAAAGAACCTTTAGCAAGCGGTTAATGCCTCATCAGCGTGACGTAGCTTTACGTTGTGTTACCCAGCAAGGTCCTGACCCATCCCAAGCCTCCATGGGTTCGTGTATGCTATTTTTTCTTTACTGGATTATGGGCAGAAAGTAAGTTAGCGTTTTCATTATTCAACCGAGTTTCACTAAGTCTTTAACTTTAATTGTCCACAACGACAGAACCTTTTGCCACTGGTTAATATTAAGTTGCATACACCTGAAACAAAAGTTTGGTTTTAAATTTGAATTTGTTTATTGAGAATATTAGCCCGAAGCTATGCACTCTGTAATTGCTTTTCAATTAATTGAAAACAGTCATTCCGCTTACAATAATCGAATACCATCATTATTACAAGAGATAGCAATCTTCGCTCATTTGTAATGTCATGTAATGCCGTCAGGACGATTTAGAAAACATTAAAGTTAAACTTAAAGGTCGGTTGCCACCAAATTAGCATTGCGGTATGTAGGCCTATCCAGTTCTCTCTCGCAGGAAGCAAAGGAATGCACAAGGCAAAACTTTTAAATGCCACAAATAAGCCACGTGACTCCTTAATTATTGAGTAAAAATTCGGTACGCCCTCGTGCACCTGGAAACAAGCTATAAAGATTAACGATAATGATGTCGCTAGATGGCGCCACGGAAAAATATAAAGAAACTACCCTGGCGCCATCTAGTGACACTAATATCATTAATCGTTATAGCTTGTTTCCAGGTGAACGAGGGCGTACCAAATTTTTACTCAATAATTATGGAGTCACGTGGCTTGTTTGTTGCGTTTAAAAGTTTTGCTTTGTGCATTCCTTTGCTTCCTGCGAGAGAGAACTCGATAGGCCTAAATGCTGCAATGCTAATTTGGTGGCAGCCGGCCTTCAAGTAATCACAAGCCAGTCCGCATTGGCTGATGACTACTGTGCTGGCTCCAAATAAAATCCAACATCATCGCTTTTGTCTTTGCCGCTTATGGCGTCAGTCACGAATTAGCGCCCCCCCCCCCCACAAGATTTTTCCCAACAATAATTTTCCCAGGATTTTGAAAAAGAGGGTTTGTTTTTTTATGGGGGAGGGGGGCTGCAAAGACGGCAGCACGTCAGGGAAACTTGCTGCAAAATAAACGAGGAGAAATAATCCTTCATTTTATGTTCCGGAAGGGGGGGAAGCAAAAAAGAGGGGGGGGGGGGGGAAACAACGTAACTTATTGGTTTCGCAAAATCCGTCCCTTGCTGGCTGTGTAATTGCTTATACCACGATTCGATAACGCACTCAGGCCTGAGACCATTTCAAGGTTCATACTCATATCCGAAAATGAATAAACCTGACTATCCCTGATTTTCCCTAACTTATTTCTTCAAATATCCCTGACCAAAACACTTGCCCTTTTTTAATTTTTCAATTACATGGAGTCAATCATAACTACATCTGGATGCCGGGCAGCTGCAAATTTTTATCAATTTTTTGTTGTTTAAAAAATAAGACAAGAAGAATAAAGCAAAGCAAAAGCTAGTGGAACGTACGAGACTATTCTTTCTAAAAACGAAATTCTAAAAATTAAAAAAAATGGTTCGTAAATAAATGGTTCTAAAAAAACCAGTTCATTCTAAAAACAAATACCCCTGACTATCACTGACTTGTCACTAATTTCCAGGCGGGTATGAACTCTACATAAGCATAGCCGTCTGTGAGGCGGTGAAGTTTATGACATTGACAGTAAAGGAAAAAGGCGATTCCGAATGTTAATTCTCTAACAACCTTGATTCCAAGAGCCGGATTATCAAGGGAGAGTGGGGTTATAAGGCCATTTTAACTGTCTCGACGTGTAACGATTTTTTTCAATAATTAGAATTATAAACAATCTAATAACCAATGCAATATATTTATATATTTTTTTTATTGTGTGGAAAAGGACCCAAAACGTGAACAACATATTTTATTTCGGAGGGTGAAACTTGTATGATATGTAGCACCCGACCTAATCCGCCCTTTGGGATTTTTCGGAGCCAGTGCTAGTACCTAAAGTCCAGGCCGTTCCATTTTGTCTTTTGTCGTCATTGTGGGTTTAGTACCACTTGCTCTAAAATCATACAAAATCTCCATTTCTGATTTTTTATTCAAGGTGCCATAGGTCTTACGGATTTAATTCCCCATAAACAGTTACGTAGACGACAAGATGGTTTATTTACTTTAGGTAAGTATCAATTTACACTTTAACAATTCGATTTAAGTGTGAAACGGAAACGATAAGTTAACCGAGGCTGCGTAGTTACTCTGACATGGGAGACAATTTTTTTGGTAACAGCAAGGGAAAAAGTACAGGCCAAGTAAGAATTTGGAATATGATTTTGAGGGTCAAGGGTAGCCTTTACGTAAAATTCGTATATTAACTTTTCTGTCCAGAATTGTGTGCTGAACATATTTGTTTCACATTATGCTTTCAAATTCATAGTGGTTAAGGCCAAAAAAACTGTGGCGGCCATTTTCCAAGATGGCGGCCAACGCATCAGTGCGATTTTCGGGGGCTTTTAACTATGTTGTTCAGGATTTTAACTATGTTGTTCAGGATTCTAACACGAACATTTTTACGAAAAAAAATTACATATCCATTAGTTTGACATTTTATAATAAAAGGGGCTAATTTGCCTGGATACAACAATAGAATGTCTGGGGGACTATACAATGGAAACGGCCCAAGCTTAAGTGTTAGTCAGCCACATTGACATTTGACTAACACTTCCGCATTGCAACCGAGTTTCAGAATATAGCTATGGTGCAGCTATTGTACGAGATTCGAATTTGCTTCCACAGTAGCGAGAGGGAATATTAGGAAACGTTGGCCGCCTTTTCCCCTTGAATTTTCACTCGTTCTTTCCCCTTGACTGCATTATCATGACTGTAATGGGCACGTTATATCTTCCCTCCCATAAATTTTTGCCTAAGCAAGAGAAGACCAACCCCTACGATGCCTACGTCATCTAACAATTGCAATGAGATTACAAATCTTCAAGAAATCACACATTTATTCCACCATAACTTGACCTTATACAGTTTAACGAAAAAGACAGCAAATTCTGCAACAGCACTTGATAACTGTAACCCTTATTGTCGGGCAGGTTAGTATTGAAATCAACCCCCCCCCCCCCCCAATTAATATTTCCTGAATAATATTTTCAGTTACAAAATGTATAGAGTGGTAAATGACTATACATTTACAACATGACTACTCATGTTGTAACTAACAATTTTATTCAACGCCTGGCTTTACATGCTTCCACATGCGATGGGGATGACCCACTGCCTGGCAAATGGAACTAAATACAGATGCAAACCTATTTACGTTGCCTTTTGGACTTATATGTCAGACTGCCTGAGCGGTGAATCGAACCCACGGCCTTTGAAACGAAAAGCCAAGGTCCTACCGCTTTGTCATACTGACCCAGACTCATCCGAACGTTGTTCTCGCTTAAAGTAGCTTACCCTCTCAGCATTACTCAGGAGGGTCTCTTCCGAGTCTTTTGCATATTGCTTTTCCATTGGCTGTAGATTTTGCTGGTGCCACTGACGTCACAATGCAGCTCGACAGCTTACGCACAAGCCAAACCAGACCGGAGCCAGTGACGTTACACGAAATATTGGCGGGAAAATGACTTAATGAGCTGGGGAAGGACCAACCTTCCTCTATACTATCGTTCCACTCGACCTTGGCATTAGTAAAGGTTTAGGATCAATATTCTCCTTCAACAAGTTATTAATTTCGTCAATTGCCTTAGAGTTAACAGCCATGGGAGCACACTAATTACACAACAGAACGTTTGTCTTGTAGCCCGTGCTGTCCAGACAAATTGGAACCTGCTTGCCTGTAGGTTTATTGAAAGCACTAAAATGATTAGTAAGTCTCTCAAAATATACCAACCAGAACTCCAATTCTGGTTTAAACTCATCAAACCTTTTGTGTCTTCTAGTAGAGTGGGAGAAACAGCTACTGGCGGATTGGTCCGCATTCTGTCTACTTCACTTACTCAACGCAATTGTTTGGTTTGAATTGACTTCAAATTTAGACCTTGTTTCGGGTCCAAAATTTAAGCTCTTAGCTACACCGGAAGTGAAAGCTGATCTCCGAAATTAAAGCGTTCAAGCTACAAAAGTAAGCTACAGAAGTAAGCTACAAAAGTATAAATATTACTAATTTAAGCTGCATTTAATACTGAAGTTAAACCCTTAAGTAAATTAATCTTAAACTTTAATGGTAATTTTGAAATCACAGTGCTTGTTTTAGCTAGGCCTACATACGACAATTTACAAGTAAAAATACACTGGTTTCTTGTGTTACCCTGCAATAGGTTACACAAAAATGCGGAACCACACTTTTTAACGATATTAAAAGCACTTGAGTTACTTTTACAACTTGTTTATAATTTTGAGTTCAACCATTAATCACCTAAGGACACTTTTATCTTTTTTACAACAACAAAAAAAACACAGTCATTTAATCATATAGTAGAGAAGCAGAATCAGAAAAGTCCTCTAGAAGTGCATGTTTGTGGAAACACTCATGATAAAATGTTTCGATGAGTTAAATCGGAAGAATATCTACATAATTAACGACGTATGATGTGAGTGCGTGCGTGCGTGCGTGCGTGCGTGTTTGTACCTCTACTCCTCTGGAACCAAGGCACCTACAAAGATGGGAGTAGGACCAAACGAAAGATAATTAAATTGCGCTTTTAATAGGCCTATTTTCATCGCTATAACTTGATATTATTACCCTCAAATATGCGAAAAACCCTGAAAAACTAACGTCAAAGTTTTTTTAAACCCTCTTGATGATTGTTCATGACGTCATAGTTTCTTCATGAAAACCTCCTCGAGCGAAGAGATGATCTGGAAAAGAATGCACGAACGACGTATTTTGCAACAAACCACATAAACATCTTAAAATTGGTTTTGTATTAATTGACTTGATGCAGGGAAAAATCAAAACAATAGATTTGGTTTTAAAACGGAGTTTGCGCTGATTGAGTGAGCGAAGCGAACGAAAATCAGCGTTTGTCATCAGAAACAGTGCTTTTCTGATAAATTGCTTGATCTTAACTTTTTGCTCGCCTCCTTGGACGTAAAAAAATAATACTGACCTTCTCTCGAGATAACCGATATCTCATGCTACACTCTTATAATTTGCTTGATCGTTTTTTATGCGGAAGGTCTGTATCATAAGTGTTGCAGCAAGAAATCTCCGCGAGCGCAGCGAGACGACGCGGAATGAGCGAGCGAAGCAACACAACACATATACATCTTAAAATTGATTTTATACTAACTGACTTGATGCAGGGAAAAATCAAAACAATTGATTTGGTTTTAAAACGGAAGGATGGATGGATCGAAGGAAGGATGAAAGGATGGAAAGACAGAAGGAAGGAAGGATGAATGGATGGAAGGATAGAAGGAAGGATGGATAGATGGAAGGAGGAATGGGTGGTAGGTAGGATGGAAGGATGGAAAATAAGATGGATAGAAGGAAGGGTGGAAGGAAGAAAGGATGGGTGGAACTGAATGTTTATCAACTGACTTGATGCATGGAAAAAAAACAGACCCACAGATCTGGTTTTGAAAGGGCGTCATTTTCTTGGATTCTGAAGCACGGCAATGCATGGATTGAGCGAGCAAAGCGAGGGATTTCCACGTAAACCAAAACTATTCAATGTGTATCTCGCTTTGCTCTCGCAATATTTCATATCTCACCTTCGTTGGAGATTACATCTGACGTTCTGCAGATGTTTCTCCAAGTGAGGGATCATCAGAAAGTAAGACGCCCATGGAAAAATCTGTACTGAGCAGGACTTAAAGAACAATATTCTTAAAATAAGTAAAACAAGAAAACCCATATAAAGTGTATACTAACACAAATTACAAGTGATGTGTGGTACTTGGTGGTTACACTGATTCTGTCACTTATCTGAGGAAATGTTTGCGCTGATTGAGTGAGCGAAGCGAACGAAAATCAGTGTTTATCATCAGAAACAGCACTTTTCTGATAAATTGCTTGATCTTTTTGCTTGACTCCTTGGACGTAAAAAATAAAATTGACCTCTTAATAACCGATATCGCATTCTACACTCTTATAATTTGCTTGATCGTTTTTTATGTGGAAGGTCTGCCTTTATCGTAAGTGTTGCAGCTAGAAATCTCCTCGAGCGCAGCGAGATGACGCAGAATGAGCGAGCGAAAAGAACGACTCCGCTAGTATGTTTATAAGGATGTCTAGCCACATTGTCAGTTTCTAGGGGGGTGCTGGGGGTGGGAAAGGGGAGGGGGGTAGCCTTAACATTGCCTATTTCCTATAAAACGTCGTATCTTCGTTTCTATGGGTCAAAATTCCAATTCCAATATACCAAATTAAAGCTAATGAAACGCACTACATAGAAGGTCCTATCCATCTTAAAAAACCAACCATATTGCCGTGGTAAGCAGTTAAACACACTATTTCAACAATTTGATGTAGAGAACTACGCTTCTAATGCACATACTGTCAAACCGGTAACAGATAACATCATTTTACCCATGCAAATTTGTCCCTCTATATTCCTCCTAAACTTTCATTTTTACAAATCTAAAATATCTCCCTTAGAAGCAGAGCAATAAATTAAAGAAATACATAGGAATTTCATACAATTTTCCAGCATTTTAATATTACTAACGTGAATAAGTACAGAATGTCATACATTATCAATATCATGATCTTCAGACTAGGAATCCACCTCTCCGGACATATACATATCTCTGTATGGGTTATGGCATTATTTTTCTGAACAACCGCAACCTCGAATGCATTTCACTCCTTTA
Source organism: Lithobius niger (assembly GCA_023313725.1). Taxonomy (NCBI): domain Eukaryota; kingdom Metazoa; phylum Arthropoda; class Chilopoda; order Lithobiomorpha; family Lithobiidae; genus Lithobius; species Lithobius niger. The sequence continues at coordinate 12,504 of JAHWFP010163518.1, forward strand.
CAAGCACACAGATAGTTGCTTCGTGTGCGGTCGGTTATGCATCTGAATGTAACAAGACTATCAAAGTTGTCTGGTAACGACTGTTTAGTCATATGAACCTGCATCAACAATCCGTCGACAGGTGATGATCCATAATCTTCTGTTAGTGGTACAACAGGCATCGCAACAATTGAATTTCTTTGATGGAGGAGCAGTTCCTCCGTCTTACCTTTTAAGGGTCCTCACTTCTGAAGAAAAGCGTGGAAATTGTTGTTCTATGCTCTCTAGTTACCGCCCCGTTGCCCTGCTCTCGAGTGTACTTAAACTTTATGAGCGGGTCCTTCGTCGGTCGCTTGTCTAGGCACTGAGTCACTCGCGAAGTTCGTCTAATAGGCAGTTTGGGTACCGCGAAAACCGTAGTCCCAAGGAAGCTGTCCTCTATATGTAAAGCCACATAGCCTTGTACACAGGCGTCACGAATGCCAGACTCTAAAAACAGGACAGTATCCTGGGGACTACGGTTAATCGGTACCCAAACTAAAGGCATAAAGGCAGCCTATGACACTGTTATGACTTCGTGGGTTGGCCACTCTCATTGTTCTTTGGGGGTTGGCATGAATCTCTCAAACGTGATTCTGTCCTTTTCCCACCCATGACCAAGCTGTCGACGCGCCATTAAGCCCTCCCTCCCCCCAACCCATGTTGGTGGCTCTTGGTTGGATGTCCTAGTTACAGAGCTTGGCCTACCATTTGCCTCAGTCCTGTATTGTTTGCAGTTGTCCTTAATGTCATTCTTGTTGATCTGTGTCAGCATGTGAATTTTGTAGCTTATGTTGATGATATTGCGGTCTGGCTAGTTGGTGCTGATGTAGCCACTCTTGCTGCTGTCATGTAGCAAATGATTGTTTACGTAATGATATTTTGGTGAAACGTGGTTATCATTGTATCCTAACAAGACTGACAAAATCTTGTGTGGCCTCCAATCACTCCCTCCATTTCTGTTCGTTCATCAATTGTCACGTCATCCTCATAAGTCAGGTAACTGGGTGTTCTCTTAGACTCACAACTTTCTGGGCAACTGATGTCGCAGAATGTCACAGAGAAACTGAGGACTCTCAAAGTATTGTCCCACATCCACTAAACTGCCAAGAGTTCTGTGGTCTCTTTTTTTCCGTGTCTACATCAGGGCTGGCACTGACTTTCATCACCCTTTTCTGGCTGGTACCCGGCGTGCCACTGATGCACTGCAGATCTCTGTGAATGAGTCTTCTAGTAAACACTAGGTGTCTCCCATCGACTCCGGTGGCTGCTCTTCTTATTGAGGCCATTGAGATTCCGGTTCGACTCTGTGCCTCTAAGCTTTTGGTCCCGTTGCGAGGGATGAGGCGTGGAGATGATGATCTTGTGGGCAAGACGCTTGCAGACTATTGCTATCTTGGCCAGTTGGCTCGTGCGAGTCTGGGCTCTGCTTGTGTGTCACTCTGCTTTTGGATCCCTTCTTCGACCGCTTCCCCAGTCCTGCTGTGTGTCCATACGATGGCCGTGGGTGTGGTGTCCTGGCCTTCATCAAGTCTTCTGTCTTCTCTCCCAACCATGTTTGTCTGTGGTTGAGGTATTTTGTGAAGCCTCATTCCATCGTGAAAGCTGGTAGGATGGGATAGGTGTCTTTGTTCCAATTCTAAAGCTGAGTATGTGTCGTTTTCCCGAGTGTGCAGTGTCAGTCCTGATATATGAAATTGTTTCCATCTTCCCTGTCTGTATTTGAGCTTACCTAGTTTTGCGATTTACTCTGATTTGGGATACAGCGTTTTGTTCCTGAAACGCTCTTTTGAGCAATTGGCACTTGGCAGTCTGTTACCTGTTATTCCTAGAATTTGGGTGGAAGTTGTTTCAGATGCAACGCTTTGGTGTGGTTAGGTGTCCTGGGTCCCCAGCCAATGTGGAGTGTTTTGTGAATGAGGTGGCAGATGACTCAGCCCCATCAGGGTATGTTTCTCAGCAGCACCCAGTCACTGTTCTGCTAGTACTTAACACCTACATTCTGTGGTCCCATTGTCGCTGCACAGTTGAGTGGGCAGCGAATATGAATGATAGGTCTGTGCATCCCTCTGTTGTGTCCACGAGGGGCCCCAGTTCTGTGCCCATAGCTGGGACTGTGTCCAGGCTATGGACGGGGCATTCCTTCTTGCATGCTAGCACCTATCGGCTGAAGTGGTCTTCATCCCCTTCCTGTGTATATGGTGTGGTGGAGTCCGTTGCGCATTTTCTGTTTAGTTGTCCTTCGCTTGCTGCTTTGTGTCTGTCTCTTCTTCTCGCAACGTTTGGCTTCGGAGATAATCTTTGGTAGCCTGTTGGTGTGCCACCCACTCCTCTACCCCTGCTCTTCCCCGCTATTGCAGCTGTCTGCTAGGCGTCAGGACAAAATACAGAGCCACAGCACTCATGGATTCACTAGAGGTGATAAAATGCATTCCCTGAAGGTGAAGGATCCATTTAACAGCTAGACCGAGTGCCAGAAGCTCCGACGAACACACAGAATGCCTGATGGGTAGGCGATGGGGAATAGTCACTCCCTCACGGTCACAAGCACATGCTACGCCAACTTCTGACTTTGTCCCGTCAGTGAATAATGACCGATATCCGGAATACTGATAACACAGCCGCCGGAACTCAATGGCAACATAAACCCTCGGAACCCCTTAACACAGCGAACCCAAGCTTTGCTTTCTCGCTTACCAGGCCTGCAGAAAACTATGACTTTCTGCTAGATCCCTGGCCTTGTCGCGATGGCTGGGAATAACCACGCTGAAGCTACAGCTAAAGGATACTCTCGATTCGCCTTTCCAGCTCTACATCTGAGATCGTTTGCTGCATGGCAAGCCTTGTGGGACAAAGAAAACAGCAACACACAGCAGGCTATCAAAGGCAGTGTCCAGGAATGGCACTCGGCTTGTCAAAGCAGTCGCCGGGAAGAGGTGATGTTATCCCGGTTGCGTATTGGTCACACCAACTTTACTCATTGTTTCCTTTTGAGAGAGGTTTTCCCTCCTGAATATCAGTAGGATCACCGGCCACTCACGGTCCATCATGGTCTTGTTGACTGTCACCATCGTGATGGTGTTCGTCGCTGTTTCCAGCTTCTGCGAGACATAGCATTTCAATTGGGAGATAATTCATACTGGCCGATGTTTTTCAATTTTTTCAGAAGGTACAGATGATATACGAGTCTAGATCTCTATAATGTGTGACACAGTAGCAATCCGGACCACTACACTGTGACTAAGGCTAGCGCTAATGACCTAGCTGTCGACGTGCCATTAAGCCTCAACTCCCCCCCCCCCTTCAAATGTCTGCAAAGGAACGCGTCACTTCCAATCCACATTTTATGCATTTTACTGCCACGTTGTGCTTTAATCGCGTACTGCTTCACCACGGTCTCCAATATTTGTAGGGCTGTTCGTAGCTCCCAACTAATTAGAGTCTGCTCCCTCTTGCATGCTTTACTTCTTTAATTTAATTTATTGCTCTGCTTCTAATGGAGATATTTTAGATTTGTAAAAACGAAAGTTTAGGAGGAAAATAGAGGGACAAATTTGCATGGGTAAAATGATGTTATCTGTTACCGGTTTGACAGTATGTGTGTTAGAAGCGTAGTTCTTTACATCAAATTGTTGAAATAGTGTGTTTAACTGCTTACCACGTCAATATGGTTGGTTTTATGGTTAAGATGGATAGGACCTTCTATGTAGTGCGTTTCATTAGCTTTAATTTGGTATATTGGAATTTGTATTTTGACCCATAGAAATGAAGATACGACTTTTTATAGGAAATAGGCAATGTTAAGGCTACCCCCCCCCCCCCTTTCCCACCCCCGCACCCTCCTGGAAACTGACAATGTGGCTAGACATCCTTATAAACATATATTCTTCCGATTTAACTCATCGAAACGTTTTATCACGAGTGTTTCCACAAACTTGCCACTTTTCTGATTCTGCCTCTCTACTAATATGCCTTTTTATCCTTTTAGCTTAACATTAGCAATTTTTTTAATTAGTCTAACAATACCAATTTACAAATTTTCAGCATTTCAACCTGAGTTAACACTTTTTAATAAAGGATTTACAGCTAACAATGACTGAAGATATCAAATGGCTATGCATTCCAATCAATTTAACAATAATTCGCACGCAACATTTCCACCACCTACAGCACTATTATGCCAAGGTCCTCTAAGTGCGCTTTGGAATTTACGCACATATCTTTGCCCCTAAGGGTCATATAAGAACTGTTAATCTTTACCCATTTCGGGTCTTACAAGAATAACTACAAATACCTTGAGATATTTTGACCAAAATACCAAAATCCAGGGTGTCGGTTGTCCTCCTCCAGTGCTGGCAAGATGTCTGTCAATGCACAATTTACCCGACTGACCATTTTCCCGAGCTAAACCAACCCTGCCAGACTTTGCTAAAATCAAGGCACTAATGGTTCACAAAATTTAAGTAAATTTTAAGTTTATTTTTATAGGCCTGAGTATACCATACTAGACGTGTTTACTTTAAGTTTGTTACACAATTTTAACTCTAAAATTGTCTCCTTAGGTTTGAATCCTACTCATTGTTGCCATTGATACGTTTATCAAGACGGGTTTATCAAGATGGGTTTATCAAGAAGGGTTTATCAAGATGGGTTTATCAAGACGGGTTTATCAAGATGGGTTTATCAAGACGGGTTTATCAAGAAGTCTGACCTAGAACTGGAGCAACTAGGAGACAGATGTTGGATTGACTGCATGGTAGCCAGGTAAATGGCTGGATCTTTTACAAACTATTCATATAACCATAGTGCACTCTGATTACCCAGCGTGCAACTTATGTATGTACAGAACAGTAAGGCCTCTAGTGGTCAGTAAGGCATATCGTTAACGTTGTGGCCAAGACCACTTGAGGTATCTAAATGGTGGATGCCAATGAACCACAATAAGAATCACGACTTCCCTGATCTTATTGAATATAGTTCTTTCGACGATCAGGTCGCATATCGTAGCAAGGTTACAAGGTACCAACGATTCGCGATATGCATCGCAATTATTTTTAAGTTCAAAAGGATCGTTGCACGTGTTTCCAGTAATTGGTTTTCACTTGCGTTGTTCTTTTTGGAGCAGATTCTCCAAAATGACAAATTTTCAATCTCTATAAAGTCAAAATGCAAAATGGTCTGTTCTCAGATTTAGTTGATTGTGTACAGTTTGCGGGCACACACTATTCGTTTAGCTTAGCCTGGTTTTAGTGGCTACTATAGAGCAGTGACATTTGCCGCCATATTGGCACCAGTATGGGTTTTGGAGGCCATAACTACACGGTGCACTTCATAAAAATGGAGGGAAATACAACGGAAGAGCGGATTTATTAGGCTTAAAATAAAGTTGTTTTCTCCAACAACAAAAATCGCGCGTTTTAGGTCTAAGAAATCACTCTTCACAGCATCGGCTTCAGTATGACGCCCTTCTGTTTCTCTCTGTAGTGCCCCTTGCAGCTAACCCATTAAGGCTCCAGCATAGAGTTATATACAATAATACTACGTCGTGTCACTGCTCTATTGCATGCTTACAACAGATGATTGGTTTTATGGTGGTGTACCTTTCACTTAGTACACCAATTGGACTTGTATCACATGCTCTTACGTAAATGATACTACGTATTATAAGCCACAGTTTCAACTGCAATAAACTGTCTGTTATCTGCTGCCAACATCCGCCTAAGTTCTACCTAGCATTAGGAATCTAGACACACGCTAGTGTGCACCGCCAAGTAACAGTCGATCTTCCCATTGTAGACATACGATTGTTAATGATAAAAAGGGGGCCTCACTAGCAGGCATGTGTCTGTTAACTATAAGCAACTAAAAGCATACTTTGACATGTTGAGGATAAATCACAATGCAACATAAATCTTTCAAATTGTAGTAAATATAAGGGGTAGGTGCGGGGATAAAGAAAAACTGAAAGTTTAAGGCTGACTGTCCACCATTCATAGAGAGAAAGATGCGTCAATAACGTTGTTTTTATGTTACTGACTAGCTAGTAACTAGTAATGCTGGCCCCATGTTAAATCCCATCATATCAAAAACCAAAACTGGTAAAAGGGGCCGCCAAGTTCCGAGTGGTACAGCCCTTCAACACACCAAAACATTCGCCAAGTTAATCACACTGCTTAATAGTTCGAAAGTTAAATGAAAACTATAACAATGCTACTTTCGGTATCAATGTTCAAGTTTTCATTTAACGTCCAAAGTATTATTCGGTGAGATTAAGTAGGCGAATGTTTTGGTATGTTGATATCACTCCTTTGAAGGGCCGAACCATTCGGAACTTGGCGGCCCCTTTTACCAGTTTTGATTGTTGATGTGATATCAGTCCTTTTTTTAAATTGTGTATTAGACTCAACTCCACTACCGTGCAGATGTGTAATAAAGTTGCACGTCAACAAGAAATTGGTTTTCAACAATTTGCTACTAGCTTTTGCCTATAGGCCGACCCATTCTCAACTTGGTCACCTCTTTACCAAGTTTTGGTTTGGTTTTAATTTTATTGTAATTTGTTTTATTTCGTTAGTTTTGGTGTGTTGATATCACTCCTTTGAAGGGCCAAACCACTCAACTTGGTGGCATCTTCACCAGTTTTTGGCTTTGTTTATTTTGCGTTGTTTTAGAGTTGGTTTATTTTTCGTGAATTGGACGTGAATACAATTTTTTTGGCAACGTTGTTTATATTTATCGTGCTTCACTAGTGTATAGTCCATGCACGCACGTCAGTATACACGTTCTCATTGTCCGAAGTATGGCTGTCCAATGAGAGACGATGCCGACAATACTAACAATGGTTATAACAATATTTTCGTACTTACGCGCCATCCTCGTTACACCCCTAGGCTCCAAACCATAAAAGGTACGCAGTTCGTATCGTACTGCAGCCATTCGTCCAATTTCATAGCTGGAAGCCTTCCCGTTATCTCGGTATCGATGAATAATCACCCTATGGAAATTAACATGGGAATGAGCGGACTAGAATTAGCTAGCTGGTTACACATTTACAACGTTATTGAGGGTCAGATTTTGCATTGAAAGCAACTTAGCCGGCATTGCTACACGAGTTAATTTTTGTCAGGTGGGTTATTGCTCTTGATTTAAACATAATCTAAGCTTTTGTACCGCATTATTATTTTTCCCCAAGTACCTGAAATGTGTCCAACTATGCTTCAAGATATAAGACACTGACGCTATGGCGCCGCGCTACAATGGTTTACAACCTTGACAATTGAAATAATGTGATGTTTGTTGTGATGATTGTTGCCTAACTTGGCGCGACACACTGTCTAGATAGACTCATTGCTCATAGCTAGCGCAAAATTGAGAAGGCCTATGTAGCTGAACTTTTGCACACGGATGCATGGTGATCTGAGCATGATCCTTTTGTTGGTTTGGGGGTTGTAGGCGTCAGGACAAATGCGTGGGAGGGTTTTGAAATTCGCCATCAGCGAATTTAAATTTCGCTTCTTTTACAAGTTGCAACCAAAGATTTCAAGCAACAATGGCTTGAACAATCAAGACTGGTCCTTAGATTTATTGTAAAAGCCTGGACGAACTAAAAACTGAACAGTAGCGAAGGACAAAATAAGGAAACATTAATGTTGCCATGGATAGCGTAAGAATAAAGGAATGCACGTTAGATAATGGTTAAGCAACAATACGAACATCCACAAGCAAACGGGCTAATTAAGTTTTCGTTAATAACCCCAAAATAAAATGCTTCGCGTGTTGCTGTTTTAGTAACAACGACCTTCGGGGGTTTCTGCATGACTAAATGTCAACGAAGTCTTGAAAAATTAAGGGGAAGGTGCTGGGATAAATAAAAAAAATTGAAGGGGATGCGCTGACTGAGTGAGCGAAGCAAACGAAATCAGCTATTGTTAGCCAGTGTATGCAAAAATGGGATTGAAGCTACTTAACATGTGAAGAATGGTCATACAATAAACTAAACCGTGTCAATTTGGCTAATCTAACGGCTAATTGGGAATGGTACATTTGAAAATTATAAATGTGAAAATTTATAGAAATAAAATTCCTCTAGAAAAAAGGTACAGTTGAAGATAAGACGGCGTAATCTTATGTAAGTTCACAGTCCTATGAAAGTTGTGATATCCACCCAAAACCAAAACTGGTATAAAAACCCGCCAAGTTTCCAAAAACGATCAGCCTTTGAAGGTAGTGATATCATTCAACCAAGGAAAGGTCGCCAAGGTCAATCCTATTAGCCAAGTTAATCGCACCCAATAATACTTCGGACGTTAAATGAAAACTTGAAGATTGCTACAGCGAGTAGCAATCTTCAAGTTTTCATTTAACTTTCGAACTATTAGTCGGTACGATTAACTTGGCTAATAGGATTGACCTTGGCGGCCTTTCCTTGGTTGAATGATATCACTACCTTCAAAGGCCTATCGTTTTTGGAAACTTGGCGGATTTTTCTACCAGTTTTGGTTTTGGGTGGATAGTATTTATCAAGAATGTGTTAAACCCAAGTACACATCACAAAACTTGTTTAAACGGCCATTAGGGTTCACAATGAGCTTGACAGCGACCTCTACGGGCAAGAAAGGGTCCCAAAAACGAAGAGTAACGAGTTATTATCATAATATTATATAATATAATGCTGTTGCTATGCAACGGATTTCAACTATTCTGTCTTTTTTGTGTCATTTTAAGCTCAATATCTTACCTGATTTTCACCCATATCCTCCCATAATTTGTCTCTTTTTGGACTCAGTACATTGCTCAGAATTTTGACGCTGCTGTTGACAGTCTCTAGCAATTGGAAGGGATTGGGAGTAACCAACAAATATTGGTCCAGTGACTCCATAAACGAAAGGGTGGCATTTAAAGCATCTCTCATGTTCATCAAACGTTGTTCATCGTCAGTTAGATTCACCAATCCTTCTAGTAGACAGCGAACCAGTGGAAGTTCTTCAATCAAATTTGGTCTGGCTTTGCACTGTAACAAAAATATACATATAAGCAAATGAAACACAAACAGCTGGGACTGATGTCCAACCGGGAGCATATAAAGAGTTGTGTTTGCGAGGAACATGGTTTTAAGACCCTGTTCCAGCATATGATGGATGAAAGTACTGAACTTCGCGGCATATGTTTGTGCGTCACTAAAATTCAACCCTAGCCTAAACTCTATGCAACATCAGAGCCTATATACACACCAACACATTGCTGAGCCACCCTTACATGAAATTAATATCTCTTCAAATATCCCTGTGAGGTGGATGCCTTGCCACCTCACAGGGATATTTGAAAAGATATAAGCAGGGAAAAGGAGCTTCTATCCTCTTCAGGTTTGAGTCTGTGGCCACAATAACTTTTGAACCCATTGCCCGATTGATTTTGAATTTTCCACATACATTCTATGCCGATTTAAGTTCGTAAATAAATAAAATTGAGCATGGTGTTGCGGAGATTTTTTACTTTCAAATTTCGAATTATATGGAAATCGTTGATCCAATTAACGATTTCTGCATAATTCTGAAATTTGAAGGTAAAATAATCTTCGCAACACCTTGCTCAATTTTATTTATTTACGAACTTAAATCATGGAGCTTAAGGGATGGAGGAGACACTTAGCAACATGCGCCTGTCGTCATGCATTCATTTCCGGTTTGGCACGCGGGACGGCCATTCTCCCTCGCAGCGGAATACCCACAGCACTGGAGCACGTGTGCAGGCATAGTTTCCTAGATGTAAAAGGCTTAACGCTCGGTTTCACGTAGCTTGAGAGACGCGTCGTCCAAGTGGTGCGCTGTAGTGAAAGCACGAAGAACGAACTACCTCAATCATATATGCATTGATTAGTGTTAGCAGGACGCACAAAAACGTAATTCTTTCATTATTAGATTTACCGGTGCTGCAGCACTAAACGAATATTATTTTACGTTAATAGTGACTATTCTTGAAGTCTTCAGTCGATTTACTGCTAAGTCAAAGGATCGTTTAACTCATTTTTAATGAGAATAGAACACGCCGTAGCATATTATACAGTACAATACACACGTATTGTGTGAAATTCATGAAATTAAATCTCCGAAGACTTTGATTTGTCGTCGAGTGGACAAAGAGGTACGTAGCATGAAGCCACTGTTGTTAAACTTTAATAATTTGGTGTCAATGCAGTGTTTTAAGCTTAAAATCCGCGTATCGCGTGTCCTAGTTCAATCTGCATGATAGAGCGGTTCATTTTCCGGGTGTTGGCAGCGCGACTGGTGGCAGAATCGGCGGTTAGCTGGACGACGCGTCGAATTTCTAAAGTTAAGCCTTTTACATCCAGGAAACTATGGTGCAGACTACTGTCGAATTTGATAAGATTGCAACAGATCTGAGTTAACCAAGAAGACAAAGTTTTCCCAGCCTTTTCTTGCCACGGCTGCTTTCCCTGTTTAATTTTCAGAAAAGAAAAAAAAAAGCACAACCATAAAAGTAACACTTTTCGGATCAACACTCTTTAGCTGGAAAAACGCGACTATAAGCTGTGGTGTTTTTCTTTTGAATTTAGTGTTACGTTTTTAGGAGTGAATAATTGGCATATTATTTTATTTAAAAAAAATGCACTTGCCTAACAAAAAGAAATCCCACTGAAAAGCATACGTATATAATACATTCTAGAAGACACGAATTGCATCCCATAATGCTTAACTGTAAAAATAATAATAATAAAAAAAAAAAAATGTTGTAACCGGACCTATTACAGTTTCCAATTTTTTTTTCACACTCTTCAGTCTGGTTGTGAACTTTGCTGCTCCACAACTAAATAAACTGCGAAATGTCATTATCTTTGTGCAAACTGCGACAGAGAACGCCTAAAAGTTGTTTGTACATGCAGGGTGGTCCACAAAAAACTGA
>JAHWFP010163519.1:0-11965 GCA_023313725.1 Lithobius niger
AGAATCTCTTAAACTGGACCAGTAACTCCAGTGAGAAATTTCTAGCTTCTGGTGAACTGGTCCAGTACAACCAGTAGATGTTTTCAACTGGATCAATACCTCCAACATGCTGTAGTGTCGGGCATGTCTAGTACTCGTCAGGCTGGTCGGTAAGTTTCTGCGAAAAGGTCAGTTGACTGGCAGTGAGCAGTGGGTCCTCGCCTTCGGGCTTGAAGATCGCTGCACTAAGCTGGTCGAGCTGTTGGACCGGTGGCAAAGACTGGTGGTGAGCAGTGGGACCTCGCCTTCGGGCTGGAAGATCGCTGCACTAAGCTGGTCGAGCTGTTGGACCGGTGGCAAAGACTGGTGGTGAGCAGTGGGTCCTCGCCTTCGGGCTAGAAGATCGCTGTTCTAAGTCGGTCGGAGCTGCTGGGTCAGCGGTATGACTGCCCTTAGTACCAGGCAGGGAAGCTGTACTGGCCGAGCGAGTCGGTACCGATGCAGAATACGGAGCAGTGTCTGATGGCAAGACTGGTGGTGAGCAGTAGGTCCTCGCCTTCGAGCTCGAAGATCGCTGCACTAAGCCGGTTGAGCTGTTTGACCAGTGAGTGGGCAAAGACTGGTGGTGAGCAGTAGGTCCTCGCCTTCGGGCTCGAAGTCCGCTTTTCTAAGCCGGTGATGATGCCAAGACAGGCGGTGAGCAGTGGGTCCTGGCCTTCGGGCTGTGGGCACTCTGTTCTAAGCTGGTCGAGCTGTTGGACCATTGGCAATACTAGCGGTGAGCAGTGGGTCCTTGCCTTCGGGCTTGAAGATCGCTGTTCTAAGCAGGTTGCGTCGTTGGCTTTGCCTGATCTCCGGTGTCCTTCAACTGATAAACTGATACAACCCTCGTCGGGGTGTCTAGTCCGTGGACAGCGTCTTCTGGGCAGTCCAGTTGGCCGGCAGTAACACTAGCAGTGGGCAGTGGGTCCTTGCCTTTGGGCTGGGACAGTCTGTTCTAAGCTGGTCGAGCTGTTGGACCAGTGGCAATACTAGCGGTGAACAGTGGGTCCTCGCCTTCGGGCTGGAAGATCGCTTTTCTAAGCAGGTTGTGCTGCTGGGCTCTCGCCTCGGAATTTGTGGGAACGTGGCAAGACTGGCAGTGAGCAGTGGGTCCTCGCCTTCGTGCTGGAAGATCGCTGCACTAAGCTGGTCGAGCTGTGGACCGGCGGCTATACTAGCGGTGAGCAGTGGGTCATCTGGCCTTCGGGCTGGAAGATTTCTGTTCTAAGTTGGTTGTGCTGTTGGACCCCCTCATCTCTCGGGATCGTGGGACGACCTGGTTCGAGACGACGCCAGATATCGCTTAGCACGAGCAGTTAGTCCTCTCCCTAGGGCTTGAAGATTACCGTGGATGATTCTTTAGTGGGTGGTCGCCTTCGGGCTTGAACATCGCTTCGGTTGATTCTGTAGTGGTCCTCTTGCCTCTTGGATTAAAGTTTTCTGCCTCGACTGCCGAGAACGGGTAATGGGGCTTGTCAAGTGGACAGGTCACTGCTGAATGTTCTCTACGGCTAACGAGTTTCGTGCGGCGAGCAGTCCCGGAAAAACAGCAGGCCGCGGCTGAGGTCTGGCTGAAGACTTAATGAACTGACGTACGCCCTTGCTGAATGCCTAGTCATCGGACTGGTTCCCTGCTGACTGCATAGGTGTGATGCGAGCCCTGGGCTAGTTGGTCGCCCCGACACGTCTAGGTCAAGAGTCCTTTTGTGGAGGTGGAAACCGGTGCTTCCGGATTGCTTCTTAGCATGTGGCTAGTGTTGTTAGCAGACTCTGGTGTGAAGATGTGGTGTAACATGGAGTGCCTGACGAATGCATTTAAGAGACTGGTCTTGTACTGTGGACGAGCACTGACTCCTTGTTTGGGCCTACCGTAATCTTACTCTGTCGGTCTTTGATTGTCCCGTGATTCTTCGGATGATTCGGGCACACTGGCTGCGTGGCGGGTACGCAAGGGTAGCATCCTAGGCATAGCTGAAGAGCTTAGAAACGGTCGACTGGATTCACTTGCGTAGTAGTTTGGCTTCTCCTGTTGTGCCCGCTGGGAAAAGATATCTCAGGGGTATGTGGGCGTGCGGAGCAGCGATGCTCTTCGCTAACCTACCGTCACCTTTGTATATCGAACTGGCGATGCCTATTGCCTCTCGGGGTAAGTGGCTAGCATCTTCGGTGTCCTTCGCAGCAGAAACAAAACGGTGTGGTGGCTGTACTTGCTTTCTGCGGTCGGTGTGTTTACGTCTTCTTCGGAAGGTTCGGGCACGCTGGCGGGTTAGCTCTGTCTAGTTTACCCGCCTGGAGACGAGAGGGGTATGTCGGCGTGTGAGGCAGCAATGCTCTGTGCTAACCGACCGTCCCCTATTTCGATCTTGGCGATGCTTAACGGCTAGCACTGTTGGAAACGTACGCTTCAAAGTTGGCACCTTGATGCACCAGAGTCTAAAGACGATGCGGTGTAACAACCCTCTAGGAATGGATGGTGTGTGTTGGCGTGCAATACTAGCGGTGATCCGTGGGTCATCTGGCCTTCCGGCCGGAAGACTGCTGTTCTAAGCAGGTTGAGCTGCTGACTATCGCTGTCTGGCCCTGGCGATGCCTTTTGCTTTGGAGCACCTGGCTGGCACTGGAATCCCTTCTTACAGCCAAGACAATGTGGTGTGACATGGAGTGCTGACGAATGCATTTAAGAGACTGGTCTTGTACTGTGGACGAGCACTGATGCTTTGTCTGGGCCTACCGTAATCTTACTCCATCGTTCTTTGATTGTCCCGTGATTCTTCGGATGATTCGGGCACACTGGCTGCGTGGCGGGTACGCAAGGGTAGCATCCTAGGCATAGCTGATGAGCTTAGAAATGGTGTTAGACTGGACTCACTTGCGTAGTAGTCTGGCTGCCCCTCTTGCGCTCAGAACTAATTCGAGATGATGTTGACTGCAGGCCTGTGAGTCTGGTGAGTCCTGCTGAAAGAGTTAGCGGCTTGGCCCTACCGTAAGCTTCCTCCGTCGGTCTTCGGGCTATGGACGGGTACGCAAGGGTAGCATCCTAGGCTAGCTGAAGAGCTTAGAAATGGTCGACTGGATTCACTTGCGTAGTAGTTTGACTTCTCCTGTTCTGCCCGCTGGGAAAAGAAGTCTTAGGGGTATGTGGGCATGCAGAGCAGTGATGCTCTTCACTAACCTACCGTCACCTTTGTATATCGAACTGGCGATGCCTAATGCCTTTCGGTGCATGTGGCTGCATTGTTGGTACACTCTGGAGCGTAGACGATGTGGTGTAACAACCTACTGGGAGAGATGTGGCGTTAGGTTGGCGCGCCTAATACTTTCGATCCAGGCGAGTCTAATGTGAGGCTAAATACATCGTCGGTGCCCTTTGCAGCAGAAACAAGACTGTGCAGTGTAACAGCCCGCCTGGAGATGAGAGGGGTATGTCGGCGTGTGGAGCAGCAATGTGTTCCGGGTTAACGACCGTCCCTGCTCTGATCCTTGCGATGCCTAATGGCTAGCACTGTTGGAAACGTACACGGCAAAGTTGGCACTCTACGCAGCAGAGACAAAAGATGATGCTTGTGAGCAAGCCTATGGCTTTTGCAGGTACGCTGTTTGAGCTGGTCGAGATCTATATGGACTAGCGGCAATACACTGGTGGTGGGCAGTGGGTCCTCGCCTTCGGGCTCGAAGTTCACTGCACTAAGCTGGTTGAGCTGTTGGACCAGTGGAACGACACTGGCGACGAGCAGTGGGTCCTCGCCTCGGCTTCAGGGCATGCAAGCTAGTATCGTTGGTACCAATCGGCATCAGAGACAGAAAAGGTCTCCGAGGTAGTAGACTCTGGAGCGAAGAAGATGCGGTGTAACAGCCCGCTGGGTACATTGTGGCACGACGATGGTTTGAGGTCTGGGTTAGCAAGACTGGTAGTGAGCAGTGGTTACTCACCTTCGGGCATTTGCAGATACGATGGGCAATTATGGCAGTGATGATGGGAGCCTTTGGGCTTTTGCAGGTATGCTGAATAAAACCCGACTCAATATCCTTTCGAGTGCTGCTTTCGATCCTGGCGATGCCTATTGCCTCTCGGGGTATATAGCTAGCATCTTTGGTATCCTTTGCAGCAGTAACGAAATGGTGTGGTGGCTTGACTTACTTTCTGCGGTCTGAGTGCTCTGCGTCTTCTGCGGATGGTTCGGGGGCACAACTGCGAGAAGTAATGTGAATTGCAGGACACATTGAACATCGACATTTCGAACGCACATTGGGGCCCCGGGTCACTTCCGGGGCCACGCCTGTGTGAGGGTCGGTGAAACGATCTCTCGCGAGCAGGCTGTTGGTACTGGCGACCGGTGTGGTTGTAAAACCCGCCTCGAGACGAGAAGGGTATGTTGGCGTGTGGGGCAGCAATGCTCTGCGCTAACCGACCGTCCCCAATCCGATCTTGGTGAGGCCTATATAGCCCCTCGGGCTTACGGCTAGCATTGCGAGTTGGAACCAGCAGCCCGATGTCCCGACTGGCTCGCGGTCCGGGCCTACCACAGAACGGTTGATTGTCGAGTTTCGGCTTGGTGTCCCAGACTGCGCGGCTTTAGAATGGCAGGGAACACTGACCGGATGCCTAGGTTGCCCCGACCGGCTTCCCCTGTAGCGGCTGTGACGGATACCTAGTGTGGTTGGACTTTGAACCCAGCCGAACTCTCACGAAGAGTAGTCGACTGTCGAGAAATTGACGTCGAACAATAAATGAAAGGCGATAGACCCAACCAAGCTGAGGCATGCCCAGCCCAGTTTCAAGGAGACCTGCTGCCAATCTGTGGTCTTCCTGACGTGAGTGGAGCGAATAGCAAATCACTTGTCTGTGTGAAAAGTCTTGTGACGGTCATAGGGACCGGTCCGTTAAGCTAAACGGAATTCTCTCTCTACTTGGTGCTTCGGCAAAGTGCGTCTTGCCATTGTGGCGGTAGGGACTGTGGTTTTCTGTATTGCAGTGTTAAGGTTGAACAGATGCTGAATTTAGCCTAGTGGAACCTCGCCCGTATAGTGGTTTGTGCCTACCATCTGATCTGAGCCATAGGATGGTGTGTCCTCAGTGCTCAAGGACAGTGCGGCATCAGTGGTCGAAAAAAAACGGCCAAGCTTCGGGGGTCCACACCAAGGCCTTGGAGGGAGGCTGTTTCTTACTCGGGGGGTGGAGGGACGCTCTCGGAAGGAATCGTTAGGGCTAGCGAGGATCTCCGGGGTACGTGTCTGCCGCCCTGTTATCTGGGTGAGTTTTTCTTTCTACTGTACGGTGAGCGGGGTCCGCCCACGACCCACAGTGTCTGATCCCTTCTGTGCACCTTTCTGGTTTTCCGTCAGACTCAAAACTGCATTTCGGCGACGTGGAGTGCGCACACGAGAGTTAGTAATACGGACTTGTGGCTTAGTAGTTCCTAATAAGGGCCAGTTCATGTCAGGGAGTCGAGAAGGCCAGTTGCTTTGGCTGACGCCCATAGAGAGAGAGTATTTGGTGTTCAGAGGTGGAAAGATGGTGCGGTGTAACAACCTGCTGGGCGACGAGTGGGGTATGTCGGCGTGTAGAGCAGCAATGTTCTGCACTAACCGGCCGTCCCCATTTGACCTCGGTGATGCTAATTGCCTCCGGGCATGCGGCTAGTACCTTTCAGTACTCTCTGTGTCGTAGGTGCAGAACGCCATATGGCTTACATCACGGCCTGGTGTTTAGTGGATGTTGTGCGTGTAAGTCCATGAACGTGGCGATTCGTGGTCGACTGTGACGGCTGCAGGGAGGTGGTCGGGCGCCACGACGACTGTTCGTTGACGGCTGCGGATGTTGCGGGAAACTGCGATGATTGTGGCTGTTGGCAGGGCAGATGTTGTGGAAGAAGACTCTGAACCGTGGAAGGGGTCACTTCGGGCGATCGTGATGCCTGCGGAATTGATGTACTCCGCACAACGCATTGCGATCCTTGTGACGGCTGCTGATGTTGCGGGAAACCGCGATGACTGTGGCTGTTGTGGGGTGGAAGGAATAATGAAGCTTAAACACCCGCCGGGTAACCTTGCCCGTGTCTAGTAACCCTTCGGGCCATTTACACAGAATGGATAAGCAGTGTCTCTGATGGTGGGTCGCCCCACCTGACTTCGGTCAGATTTCGCCAAAACCATACATACGACCTCAGATCAGATGAGATTATCCGCTGAATTTAAGCATATCACTAAGCGGAGGAAAAGAAACTAACAAGGGTTCCCCTAGTAACGGCGAGTGAACGGGGAAGAGCCCAGCGCTGAAGCCCCCGTCCCGAGAGGGCGACGGGCTATGTGGCGTTTGGGAGGAGCCATCCCTCTGGTTCGCGGGAGCCAAAGTCCCACTGACTGGGGCTCACTGCCCAAGATGGGTGCAAGGCCCGTGCAGCTCTTTCTGCGGCCAGAGGACGGTTCTCTCCCTGGAGTCGGGTTGCTTGGGAGTGAAGCCCTAAGCGAGTGGTAAACTCCATCTAAGGCTAAATACTTCTGTTAAGACGTACCAAATTGGCCGTCGCCATTAAGGTATTTGTGTGACATTTTGTGTGACAACAGGGCTAATGACCATGTGTTTGAATTCCCAGTTCCTGGTGTTTTTGTTGTGTGCAAACTTGGGACTGGTGACAACCCTGTTAGCCCGGATATGGTGGATGGTGTGCAACTCGGTAACGGAAGATGCTGAAGAGTGGTTCCCTTGGTTACCGAGATTTGTAACAGCCGTGAGGGCTGCCAAAATCCTCACTTCGACTGGCGCTAGGCCAGGAACAACATCACCATTTTGGTCCGTTCATTTTGAAATATTTTTGTGAATTTTGTAAGCCGTTTGCCTTGCATTAAATGTGAGTTGTGTTTAGAAACGTGTTTGCGTTTATACGTTAAAATGGTAGTAGATCGGTTCACTTAAATTAGCCTCAACAAGTGGTATTCAGAGCGGTTTTTTTTTCGTGATAACGCAAATATGGCAAACTTAAACCTAACGTTCCTTCGAAATTTTAACCCTCTCGTATGCAGTCATGCTCGTATGCAGTTTCAAGACAGCAGCGACTTACTTCACAACTACTGACGGAGGATGAAGCCATGCAAGAACGTCAAGGTAAACCAACGAGGATACAAGACGGCAATTTCAAGATGTTTCCTGGTTTCTTCAAAATAACGACAAGTATACGTTAAGTGCAGTCGGAGTCATACCAAACAGTTAATGGTATTTAAATGGCAATGTTTATACATTGAAAAATCGTAGTAATTCCGCCAGAAATAATTTAAAGGGATTGCAGTAGAAATAATCGACATAGGACAGTGTACCTAGAAAGAAAGAAAACTCGTAAAGCCTAAGAAGTGTACAGTGATATTTAAAAATGGCAGATTTAAGTCAAAAGATGAATAATCTTTCAAATATCCAGTTATTAGACGGCAAAAATTTCGCATCCTGGTCATGTCGTGTAGAAGCGCTCCTAAAGCAACAAGGCATTTGGGGTTTAGTCATGACAGGAAAAGCAAAACCAACCGATGATAAAGAGTTAGCCAAATGGGAATTAGCAAATGAAAAAGCAACGGGGTTGATAACTTTAAGTGTCGATCTGCTAAAAATTCAAATTCCTAGAAACTTGACAGAAGCTTATACGATTTGGCAACACTTGAAGAATAGGTACGAACCCTCAAATGTGTTACGTTATCTAGCGTTAAGAAGAAAGCTGCACGATTTTCGTAAAACTGACGACATGTCCGTAGCTGAATTTCTAGGACAAATTGGTGCATTATTTCAAAGTATAGCCGATACTGGAAAAATAATCGATGACGAAGAAAAAGCATGCTACATAATTCTAGGCTTGCCTGCAAGTTATGATAATTTAGTCACGAGTTACTTGGCACCCCTTAAGAAGACTGATAGCCTAAAGTCTGAGGATATTGAACATTTATTGATCATGCATGAGTCGAAAGAAATTGCGTATACCCATACTAAACCTGTTTCAGAGTCGACGTACTTCACGACACCAAAGACACCACAAGTACAAGGCGGCGTATCCTGCTACAGATGCGGCGGCGCCGGGCACAAAACTCCAGCCTGCGGCACCCCTGCGCCCCCCCAAGAACAATTTCGTGGAAGAGGACGTGCCCGTGGACGTTCCAGATGGCGTGGATCGCGACGGAATGCTAGCCGTCAAACGCCAGAAAGTAAGGCAAATATTGCGTGCTTCACGTACACGAAGTTTGTTGGAATAAAAGCATACGCAGCTAAGACAGGTTTCAATCTTAAGAATGCACTTATTATAGACTCGGGAACAGTCCGTCATTGCGTAAGAAATGAAAATTGGTTTCATACTAAATACGAAATACCAGTTGAAAACGTAAAATGTGCAACCAAAGCAACTACAGTGTCAACAAAAATAGAAGGTATCGTAAAAATAAGTTCAAATGGTATAAATTTATCAATGCAGAAAACACTGTTTTTACCTGAATTTGACGTGAATCTGTTTTCTGTGGGACAGGCAATGAGATCAGGGTTAAGAATTACCTTTGACAATGATGTGTGTGAAATAATCCATAAGCAATCTGGCAAACTTGTAGCAACTGCTCAGTATATTGCAGGTTTATTTGTCATTAGCAATCCAAAAATTGTAAGCAATCCAGAAGTAGTGATAAATGCTCCAAACAACGTTTTATCTCTGGAAAATGACAGTTACATTAAAATAAACCAAACTAGTGTTACGCCAGTTAAGCAAGAAATTAAAATGCATAAAGATTTCCGTACCACAACTAACCAAGACCAAGACTTAAATCAAGGTCAGGTGCGAGTTTTTTCAAAAATCCAGAATAAGCAAGAAAAACTGCCTGAAAATTGCCAAAATAATTCTCAAATGAATAAGCAAACGGAATTATGGCATAAAAAATTTATGCACGTCTCCCCACTCACCTTGAAAAAGATTGCAAAGTCAAGAGCACTAAGAGGTTTTTCTAGGCAATCAGCCATTAAGCCAAAAAATAACGCATGTTCTGCTTGTCTCCAAGGAAATAGCAAAACAAAGCCATTTAAGACTGTTGCATCCAATCCTATTGTTGAAAGGCTTAGTTTAGTGTACTCTGACGTAGTCGGTCCCTTTCCGACGCCAACAATGGCAGGTTCCCGTTACTTCGTTACATTCATTGATTGTAGAAGTCGTTTTGTGCAAGTTGCGTTCATGAAATCAAAAGATCAAGTTTTTGATAAATTCGTTGAATATAAATTAAAAGCTGAAGCTGCCACAGGGTGTAAAATTAAGACCTTCATGTCCGATCATGGGACAGAGTATCAGAACTCCAAGATGGCCGAATTCATGCTTCAAAATGGCATTAAGCATCAGTTTTCACCACCCTACTCAGCGTCCAGCAATGGAATTTCGGAACGGCTCAACTTGACAATCATGAACCTTGTTAGGGCAACGTTAGTGCAAGCAAAACTTCCCACAAAGTTTTGGGGAGAAATGGTGAACACAGCAGTATTCATTCGTAATCATTGCACAAATGTCAGAAATCGTAATAAAACTCCTAGGCAAATATGGGAAAATACGAAAGTTAAGCCAACCGTAAAATATTTTAAAGCAATCGGTTGTTTGTGTTTTGCCTTAAAACCGCCACTAAAAAGATCAAAACTCGATGCAAGAGGAGTACCCTGTATAATGCTTGGCTATGACCAACAATCACGTGCATACAGACTCTATGACATTGATAACAGCAAGGTAATTGTAAGCAGAAACGTTGATTTTCAAGAGGAAGTGCTAGGTGCATCAAGACTGTTCAAAAACAACGTAGAAAAATGTGGTATTGATTTAGATTCGATCATTGTTGATCTTTCCTACAATCCAACGTCTGTAGAGGATGAGGCTGGTCAGGTCGCACCACTCAATGCAAGCCCAGACAATGAAGCTCCAGGAAGTTCAGCAGCGACCCCCATTCAAGTCCATCGGCCCCAAACTCCAGTGACTGGACATAGGCCTAGGACTCCACTGACTGTACAGCAGACCCCAAGGCAGCACACTCCGATGGAACGGCCAGTACCTACACCTGCTCGAGTACCAGAAGCAAGAATTACAAGAGCCAGAGCTAGACGTGAAGGCGTAACCATACCTGAATTAAGCTACGGAACTTCGTCAGAGGGGGAGATTCACAGTAATGCAGCTGTTGCCGACGTTCCTCAGCAAGAGCCCACTGAAGAAGATGACTATATTTTCTCATTGTGTGCTATCCCGAACGAGCCGAAAAATGTTAAAGAAGCCATGTCCAGCACAGATGCCAATCAATGGCGTATTGCTATGAATGATGAATATGGTTCGCTTATAGCAAACGGGACTTGGGAACTCGTCGACCTCCCTCCAGGTGCCCGCACTATAGGAAGCAAGTGGGTACTGAAAATTAAAAGGACGGAGACAGGCGAAGTGGAACGCTATAAAGCAAGGCTAGTGGCCCAAGGATTTGACCAAAAATATGGTACTGAATATTACGAAACTTACTCACCAACCGCGGGACTACCTACCGTACGCCTGCTCTTAGCTGTAGCAGTCCAGAACAACTATTTCGTGGACCAATTCGACGTAAAATCTGCATACTTGAACGGCTACTTGGGAGACGGAGAAGAAATTTATATGGCCCAGCCAGAAGGTTTTAAAGAGCCTGGACATGAAGACAAAGTTTGCAAAATAATACGCAGTCTCTACGGGCTCAAACAATCCGGACGACGATGGAGTATTCGTTTCGCCGAACAAATGATTAAGCACGGCATGAAACGTTGTCGTTCAGACGCCTGCGTTTTCTACGTACGTCAAGGAAAGGAACTTATAATTTTCATCGTTTATGTCGACGACGTAGCTGCAATCACATCAAGTCACAAGATGCGGCAGCTAGCTAAGAAGATTCTAACTTCAAGTTTTGACATAAGGCCTTTAGGCCCTATAAACTTTATGCTTGGGATCAAGTTTTCAAAAACGTCTGATGGGGCAATGCTGCTTAACCAAACCACGTACATAAACAAGATTCTGGCTAAGTTTGGCATGCAAGATTGTGTTCCTGTCACGACCCCAATCGTTACTGCAGGTCAACAAACAAACGAGGGCACTGAATGCCCAAACAAAATACCACTAAGGGAATTAGTGGGTTCGCTTTCATATATAGCGAACGGCACACGATCTGACATAGCGTATGCTGTGAATAACCTCGCTCAGCGTGCGTCTGCTCCCACGCGAGAAGACTGGTTGGCTGGCAAGAGGATTCTTCGTTACCTCCAAGGTACGAAAGACCAGAGCCTCGTGATGCGTCCCGACCATACAGGCCTGAAAATTTTCACAGATGCGAGCCATGCAAGCGACCCTGCCACAAGGAGGTCTACCACAGGAGTTCTAGCAACATATGGAAATGTTCCCTTCTTATGGAGGTCAAACCTGCAAAGAACCGTTTCGCTTTCCACCATGGAAAGCGAATATAAAGCCATTTCGCAAGGTGTCCAAGAGTGCCTTTGGACGCGTGAACTTTTGTTGGAAACTGGCATAATTGGTCTTGAAGACAAGAAGCCAGTTACCTTGTGCACCGACTCACAGAGTGCGCGGTCTCACGCCGTTAGCTACGTAGAGAAGGGTCGCACCAAACATATAGATATTATCTATCACCATGTGCGCGAGAAAATTGAGGACAAAAGTGTCAACATTGAATATGTGTCGACGAAGATGAACCCTTCTGACATACTGACAAAACCACAGTCGGGAGTCAGACACAACTTTTTGTCTAATTTAATGTGTGTTTCTCGTTGCAGATAATAGCCCTGTTTTCAGAGGGGGATTTGTTAAGACGTACCAAATTGGCCGTCGCCATTAAGGTATTTGTGTGACATTTTGTGTGACAACAGGGCTAATGACCATGTGTTTGAATTCCCAGTTCCTGGTGTTTTTGTTGTGTGCAAACTTGGGACTGG
>JAHWFP010163543.1:0-13397 GCA_023313725.1 Lithobius niger
AGCTTTTCGTCTGAAATGACAATCTACTGCTTAAAACTAGGGCTATGTCACTACGGACTGGTCATACATGATACAGATACATTTACTAACGGTTCAACCAGTGAGCTTGCACAGGTCGACCACGGGCTTGTGAAACGAGCACAGCGTTTCCCTAAGTAGCGGCACAATCATCAAGCATGTCTAGATGGCTGCATGCTCACCATGGAATTGTTGATGCTCATACAGCAGATGACATTATGGAGTGCCGTTCAACCAACTCTCTCATTATTGCAGGGGTGACATCGATGGCTCGGGCTGTGGCCAGGGCAGAACTATCGTTGCAGGTATGTTTCGTTTAGGAAAACGGTGCGAAATTCGAACCCAGCAAGACCCCAAGTCACTAAGCAGTGAGCACAGAGCTCGTGCAGGGCATGGCAGTGCTACAGGAGGCCGGGGAGTCAAACCCTCTTCTGCTCTGTTAGTGTGATTCCTTTGTTTCGTCCGTAACACTCATTCTGTTCCACTTTTTCTTTCATTTGTTTCTTGTACATTTGTTGACAGTTTTTTCCTTTGTTCTCATTTCGTGCACGTCATTGTACGGAATGCAATAACTAATGATAATAAAATTCAGCTTGATACAGTTTATGTTTAACAAATTTTACACTTTATTAAAATCAATGCTTTTTTTTAGGTTGCTGCGCCTGTTGCCTTTACTCCAATTCCTCAACAGGCAGATCCCCAGTACAAGCCTGCTTATGCTTATCCCGCAGCAAGCGTCCCTCTAGAAGGAACCAATGTCTATCAGCCTTCAAATCCCAGTTCTGCAGGACCAGCACTCTACCCAACTCAGAGCTATGCGTACGCCCCTCAACCCTATAACTACACTCAACCTCAGGGTGGTTATTCACCATCACCACAGCCTCCACCTTACGCTGCCAACACGTACGGAGATAATGCTGTCAAACAGCCTTAAAAAAGCAGTGCGACACAAGTACCCAAGGAAGCATGGTGTAAGTAGCCACCTGGCACTAGCTTGGTTAGCAAAGATGGAAGTAACAACCAAATTCATAAAGAAAATGCATCTAATATTTAGCGTTCTTTGCTGGCAGGGCCAAGAGTTGGCTTGCTTGGGCATATAGTTGCCATACTGACTTGTTTTGGATGAATCAAGTCAGAAGACAAAATCAAATAGTAAATAAAATTATCTGTTCAAAACCACCAAATATTGCAAAAGTTACAGGTTCAACGCTATTGTTGCTAACCTGCGTTCCTTCTCGTTCTATTTGGCGGGTATTGGAAACATCATCATGATGAAATTGTTGGTACAGATCAACAGCTAGGCGGCCTAATAATCCTATACATGACCTTACTTATCGAATTACGGCTGGCCTGCAGAAGCAGTTCACTGTATTTCAAGTATGTAAGCCTGGAAGAGACTGACACAACTAGTTCTAATGCATGTATACTGAAATAGTGATTGGAAAAATTCAAAAGTTTTTAAGTCTAGCTGTGCTTCGAACAATAATTAGGGCTAGGTGCAGTACAGTTTGTGGTACCAAATTGCTATCACTGCTGACTATTACTTGTTAGCACCACATTCAAACTGTGAAGTAAGTTTAAGTGAGCTCTGCCTCTTCTGGTTTTCGGTACTGCCAACTGTGATGATCATTTCTAACATTATTTACAGATATCCACGATAAATTCGTCAAAAAATAGTTGATATGTTGCAGTTAACCAAATTATAACGATTATAAGAATTTGTATTATGTGTATCAAAAATGATTTATGACTATGTGCATAAGATTACATATTAAGGTGATTGAATAAATTTACAACTGCGTACAAATCACGTAAGGAACGTGACGAAATAATTATCATTTTATATTTTGACTACACCTTTTTTGTTCTATTCAAGGCAATATACTTAAAAGGGTGATATATGCTAAATTCATAATTCCGATGTGAGTAGGTTGTTCGAATTCGTAGGCCCAAACTAGTCAACGTGTAGGTATCGACTAGGAACCAGGGCACGGCATTCGTTTGAAGTTGCAGTTGGGTTAATGTTATGCTACATTTTGCAGAAAGAATAATGGATTGATATCCATGATTAGGCCTAACAAAAATTTGGTGTGCTTCGCGGAACATTGCTGAAAAAAATAGGATCGGTAGATCAGAGAAAGATTTTTTTGTAACATTTAAAAAAACATTTTTAATGCACGCCTATAGAGAAGCGTGTTCTGCATAGAAAATACACATTGTTCCGTGCTTAGATCAGCTATGCTTTAGTGAAACCTGGATGCTGACAAATTTCGTTAGGATTTTTCCTCACAAGATTGCGCTACACGTCTTGATCGCATCAGTTTTTACAAGAAACTGTTAGGATCGGAAAGAAAAGTTAGGAATGGTCGGATTCCGCGAAGTACACCATTTTTTTTTTGTTAGGCTTTAGTATTTGGAGGTTGATACGACTTGGGATATTGATCCTGAGTTTGTTTCTGCTGTACTCTATATTACTACGTCAGCTTGTTACTTATTTGTGTATGTGACACTGTCTAAATGTGTTGACCAGTACAGGATAGTTTGTGAAATTTAATGTGAGTCGAAGTATGTACATTCACAATTAAGTTTAATTAAGAATTTATTCACAGTACTTATGCACAGTACTTTTATGCAATTATTGGATTAGTTTATTCTCAACTACTTTATCTCATTAAAACATCGAATATAAATTAGTGCCTAATCTGTGTTCCAAAAGTTTGAATATGCAGTTTCAGCACGAGTTCATAACTGCTTTTATAAGTGTTGTGGTTAATGTCCAAGTTGTTATAAAAAGTGACATATTGTTGTGTTTGTAATGTAGTAATTCAGTTTTGTTTATTAAAGCCATTTATTTTAGTGTTCGTGTCGTATTGTTTGGGGAAAAAGGCATAGATAACCAATGTAACACGAAAATTTGCTTAATTGTTAAGCATAATTTGTTATTGTCATGACAATGTTCCGTATTTACGCTTACTCAATTGGAATGCCACATTGATATTCAGCAAATTTTCAACAGTTCTTTAAATTGGAGAAAGAAAACTTCCACAACTGTCTTCTTCAAGCTTCACTAAATTGGGACTTTTCCGGTTCACATTGTTCGCGCCTTATTTTGAGTTTGAAGTAGGTGCTTTCATCCAAATTCAAACTAACCCAAATTCAAACTACGGCACGAACGATGTGAAGCGGAGAAGTCTCAACTTACATGAAGCCTGAGGAAGACAGTTGTCGAAGTTTATCTTCTCCAATTTAAAGAACTGTCAAAAATTCACTGAATACGAGTATGGTACCGGTATTCTAATTTTTAGAATAAGAGTAAATACGGAGCGCTGTCATGACAATATTGTGAATTCTCAAAGTAACTTTCATCGATCTCGAATTTTTAACGCAATTTATCACTAAAATAAAAGATTATTCACGTGTTGAGAATATTATTAACATCTTGGGTTACTGATGTAATGTGTAGCGTAGATGGCTTAATTTGCAAAAGACTTGTATTACAAACTAAGAAACCTGACAGAAGTAGCCCGTAACAACCCTTACTCTTTTCCTTGGTTTGTACAATTGATATGAACATGAGACACTGAACTAAAGTCTTACTGATTAGAATGTTTCTTTTTATTTTTTTTATGTATTGCAAATTGCCAATTTAAGGCCCCCCCTGTGCGTTTACACTATTTTGTAGTTTTTAAGGAGAAGGTGCAAACGCAGGTTTTTAAGAGAAAATGGAAGAAGTAAAACACCACTCATTACTTCCTTGTATTCAAGAAAGTTACAAGTTGCTTCCTTGAATAAAAGGAAGTAACTTATAGGATTCCACCAAGACAGAAAGGAAAGCTAAATCCTTATTAGGAGTGCCTAGCAATGAGGATGTAGTTAAGGTTCAGTTCAAAAGCCGGATTGCTGGGTAAGTACAAGGTTAACTTTGCTTAAAGAACACATGGCAAAGATGGAGGTGCGTTAGCACGGGCCTATAGGCCAAATCTCGGAATTTTAAAATTATTGACATAGGTGTTAATTCTGTGATTTAGGGTAACTCCGTAACATTTCAAGTAGGAAATTAACACTTTACCACCATAGTAGAAAACCGTTACCGGCTGCTGGTTTTTAAAAACCCCACAACACTTTTCTAAAAGTTTTTTTTGAAGTAAGTGCCTAATTCAATTTAAGTAACATAACATATAAATAAGTGCCTGATGTGTGTGTCAGTATGGGTTCTCTCGTTTTATTTGTAACCTGTTAGATATGTTAATTTCCTCCTAGAAATGTCCATTGATTACCACTGGTACCGGCTGTTACTGGCTGCTGGTTTTTAAAAACCCCACAACAGTTTTCTAAAAGTTTTTTTTAAAAGTAAAGTGCCTAATTCAATTTAAATAACATCACATATAAATATGTGCCTGATCTCTTGTGTCAATATAGTTTCTTCGCTTTTATTTGTTAACTGTTGAATGTGTTGACATGGGTTTGTACTATTATACCTTTTATGCGTAATGTTCAAGTTGTAATCAAAACTGATCACATTGCTATAGGTAGTCAATGTGATACTGTATGCTTATCAATGCATATCCATTTGTAAAGTACACCAATATTTAATGTATATTGAGATGACTCTTAGTGTTAATCAGAATTCAAAGATTCTTTCCCAATATTTTAGGTTATCAGCTTACTCGTTATAGTTGCTGAACTGCCACAAAAAAAGACAACAAAAATGCAACAAAAAACTAATAACAGACCGCGGCAACACTGACTTGTGCTTAAAAAGCAAATTATTCATGATAAATTATGTATTTTGTGTATTTTTGTAACGAAAAGTGAATGTGTGTAATAAAGTAATGTTAAGTCGTAGCAAGAACTTACTAAATTATTCCGGGGGAAATACACATCCATAGGCAGGCATGTCCCTAAGAATGGAAAATTTTCAATACGATGTTAATCCACATGAATGCAACTATGTGGTTTAGTGAGAGCCTTCTATTGTGCAAATAGACATCATCTACATGGAAGCAAGTCCTTGAGATGACATAACTTCAGTATGATGTTAATCAACGTGGATGCAACTGCGTGGTATAGTGAAAGCCTTCTGTTGTACAAATGCACATCATCGACATGGAAGCATATTCTTAAACCACGGGACACAACTTTAGTATGATGTTAATCCGCATGGATGCAACTATGGGGTTTCTGAGAGCCTCCTATTGTGCAAATACACATCATCCACATTGAAGCATATCCTTAAACCTCTGGACGCAACTTCAGTACGTTAATCCGTTTCGATGCAACTATGTGGTTTCTGAGAGCCTTCTATTATGCAAATCCACATCATCCACATGAGGCACGTCTTTAAGACTGAACACAAATTTAGTATGATGTTAAATGTGGATGCAACAATGCGATTTAGTTGAAGATAATAGTACATTATGTAATAATTAATTTCCGTTAAAGATACTTACCTTCTCGCTCTAAACTGCCGCTGACTGAGGTCTGTATTAGAACACCGATTACTCCAGCAGATTGGGATTAAAGTTTCGTGCATCAATTGAGGCCAGCGCATTTATGTCTGCTCGCCCTGCAGTCAACCCATTTCCGCTTGAATGAACAAGCACAGAAGGGGTGATCGTAGTGTCAGCGACTAAGTTCAGAAATAGAATTCTGCACAAGATGCACGTAGAATAGCCCCAGGAGAACAGCAGAGTATTTTCTAACCCCCACACTTTAAAATAGATTTGTAACACAGGAATTAAAGGTCAGTGGTCACCAACGGAAAAATCTTAAGAAGCTACCGTTGCTCCCTCCGCTGCCTTTTGCATCGTTGACCTTTACAGATCGCTATCTGGTGCCAGAAAATGTATTATACGTTTGCACAATGTTGTACGTAGGCTTAGTTCGTGTTTGTTTCTTTGCAAACATTTCTTATGTTCGTAAAGAAACCAGCAAAGGCTAAGCATTCCTTCTATTGCTGCAAGTTTAGCAATATCACATGCTTAGATGATGTTACAGTAAATTCTATACATTTTCTGTTGGTGAATCACCACTTTTAATAACGATAGGTCAGGGCACTTTTTGATATTAAGTGGTTGGTACTCAAGGGGAACACCAGTCAACATCTTGTAGAAGTGGAGCATCAGCCGTTGGGGCTCTTTCCTTGAGGTTCATGCTCGTTTTACGTCCAAAAAAAAAGTGAAAATAATTTTGATAAAAAATAAAATTCTGACAAAACACACGTGCGATTCATTCGTTACCGGTTGTTTTTTCGAAGTTTGGAATTCCGATTCCAAGTCGAACAATACAGTTTTAATTTTGTGGGCACGACACAGGGTATTAAAATACTAAACAAATTTTAAATGTAAAATTTCTGAAAATTTGATTTTAAGTCCACAGATTTATTCGCTCTCCCGCCTTCCTGTCATGTCTGTCTGCCCTATGGTCACATAATTGACCTTTTTTGTTTGTTTTCCGTTTGGAACATCATTTTGTATTCCTTACAAAATGCCCTGCGATAGATGAATAACTTCATGTGGAGTATTGTGAAATACTGATGTTTAGCTCGTTTAGTAGGAGGGTATGTCCCTTTAAGGGTACGAGAAAACAAAATACTGTACAAAACTGTAGTAAATCACAAAAACAAGATGATAGTTTCGTGTGCACCAATCCAAATACTGTTAGGTCCACTTTTGAGCACACCTCCAAGTGTACAGCACTGAACAAGTGAGAGTGCTAATTTAAAGTAGAAAAGTAACAATCCAGGAGCCGACCTTAACTATCCCAATGAAGTCTCGTGACTCCAACATATAATTTGTTACCATTCTAAGGTATATTTCTGAACCACCGGAACAGGTGCCCCCCAACACTTCCTGAAAAGGTAACATTCCCGTTATAATACAGCTTGGATGGCTAAGAGGAAAAAGAGGGACCTCTCCAGAGATTTGTCGTGACACTATTATATAATAGAACACCTTAAAAGAGTGTGGAGGGAGAGCTTTTCTTGGCATACCCGAGCCATAGTGTGTCATTGTACAGAGCACAGCACATTGAGCAAAGAATGTAATCGAACCAATAACACGAAGCAAGGGAGAAGAGATTAGGGCAGCAACATTAGGGACATTTGTCCTTGGCCCCAAATTTTCAAGGGGTCAAGGGGTCCCCGACCCTGCTGAAGGTAAAGTAAAAAAGGCTCAACAAAAGTAAAAAAAAAAAAAAAAAAATTTTACCTCGACTATCTACCATAAAATTCACCACTTTTTCTTGGTTGGTAAGCTAGAAACATGTTATCCTATTGTACTCTTTTTCCCTACCAGAGATGATACTTCAAGCACAAAAGACTATGAAAAGATAGCAATTATAAAACGTCTCTCCTGCAACTGCAACCTAACAAATCACCCACCCCCTCAAAAAATGCAATCGTATGTCTGCTTAACCCACTTCTTTTATTGCTTTCACATTGGTTAATCCTTTAACCATTTTCTGTAGCGTAGTTCAATTCTTGACCGTATTTACAAAAAGAACATTTGATTTCCATTGCGTAACTGATTTTACACCGATTTTACATGGAAGAGAACTATGGGAAGGGGGGGGGGGGGGGCTCAAGAATTTTGTCCAGGGCCCCGAGTAACCTTAATCCGGCCCTGGGAGAGGCAACATTTAACTTGTTCAAAGCCCATCACTTAGGGTTTATTACCGCAAAAAAAAAAAAAACGGAACGGAATCACATTGAGGGAAAAAAACTGAAAAGTGCACAAATGCGCATGCCGAGGTGTTTTATGAACACATTGTTTGTACATCTCGACAAAGATAACTGTTTTCCTAGACGATACTAAAATCTTTGCATCTCTGATGACCCAGTAAGTACGGCTGAACTACAGGCCAATATTTCCAGTGTGGTGTCCTGAACATGGACCTAAATGAAGATAAGTGTGGCATTGTGAAGTTTGGCGTTCAGCATCACAAGGCAAACTATAACTTGGGACCTCAAATTACCCTCCCAGAAACGGAACTTCAAAGGGACCTGGGAGTGATAATTGATCGCGGTCAAACACCCAGATCCTTTACTTCAGTTACATGGTCAAGCACCAAATTAGAAAGCAAATAAGATTTTTTTTTGTATTTTTTGAATCAATTTGAAAAGTTTTACGTTTAGGGCCAGATACTGGATGGTCCCACTGAGCTGACCAATGCTGAAGTTCCAAAAGTGAGGAAGATCATTTTTGGTGGTCATGTAGATTTCTAACAGCAGCACAGAGCTTGAAATCATCTGCGAACTTTGGTGTCATTATATTTGGATTTACTGTTTTCAGGACAGTGGACCCAAGACCGATCCCTGCGGGACCCCACTAGTTACAGCACGTTCGCTGGAAATAAAGCCACACATACTTGTTGTGTTCTATTAGTAAGAAAATTATTTGTCCATTTAAGTACGTTACCAATAATACCACATGTAACAAGTTTTTGGCTAAGCCTTTGGTGCGAAACTGAGTCAAAGGCTTTAGCGAATTCAATCCAGATTACATCCACTGGGTCAACAACTTCCACTGCTTTAATCCAGTCATTAAGATAGTGCAACAACTGTTAAACAGTCGACTTAACCCAGTATAAAACCAAATTGGTCATTAGACAATAGACCAGAAAACAGTAGATAACTCATTATTTGGTCTCTAATTATGTGTTCCACAATTCTACTTAGCGTGCAATGTGCTAATGTACTAATTCGTTGATTTCCTAATATCAATTCAATTGATTTCCTCCAGTTCAATTCACAGGTGGTGAATTGAATCTCACACCTGTTCATCTAAGATGTATGCACTCACACTAGGTGGCTTGTTGTAATAAAATAGTATTAACACTAACGAGTAAGGATCGGCTTAGCGTCGCTGTGTTAAACTTTTAACACATCAAAAGTGAACACTTTAAAGCCAAATTTGAAATCTAACCTCAACTAATCAAGGCCTATCTGCAGTCCAAATCGTTTTTGAAATTTGGCCCAGCCAAATCCGAGACCCAGAAAGGTGCCAAATAGACAATTTGTTCCTATTCTTCTGGGGATGTACACTACCTGTCGTCTGTCCTCTCTACAGGTCAAACTACACAACCTAAAATCATGGGAATAGGGTCAAATCATAGCTTCTAGGTATGTATGTACCTTGTCAAGATTTTATTTTCACTAAAATAGTTATTTATAAAAGAGACATCATGTGCTAAGTGAACTAAATTAATTCTGCCGATTAAAAAAAAAAAATTAATTCACTTTACTGTAACCAAATTCTCCAAACGGAGAATTATGTCGGTGTATATAACATTCCTGTTAGGTTCATGAATACTGCCAGGTTCCTCGACTTGTTTCTCCCAGGTCTACGTATTTTCAGAGGCTTCAATGCCAGTATACAACTTAAAGCTGATCTGTACGAAAATATTGTAAGGCTCGACCTGGGCCCCTAGCAGTTAGAGGCAAGGCCGAAGCCGAAATCTACCAACTAGTGTGGAAGGGCATTCTAAAAACTGTAGATTGCTCAGTTATCGATCTTTCAGACACATTTCTGTAGCCAGAGCTCGATGAGGACTCCAAGGCACCCTTAACAACAAACACCTGCTTCAGATTATTGCAATAGCAAAGGGTCCCTCTAGGATTGGCCGGTGCTCCGGGTAGTTGGACATATTCCTAAAGTGTATGGAACATGTGCATCGACTGCACCATCTGTAAAGTATTCTCTGCTCTGCATGATAACTGTATTAAGTGAAAAGGACAAGTGTAGGCTTAGTCAGAGCAAACTTAATTATCTTGGTTTTCAACTGGATAAAACTGGACCATTTTGAGGTTCTAGATGGCATCAGAGTGCCTGAGCCTAGTAATATTACTGAGACTAAATCTTACCTTGGATTTATGAACCAGTATGGTAAAGTCGTACCCCATCTGACTTCCATACTGGCTGCTTTAATAAGTTACTTTCACTAAAACTATATGGCAACTGTTGGCAACTGTTTACCAGTGCACCAATGATGGCTGGCCAGACAAGGTTGAAAGCAAGAGTTTGCAACCCTTTTTGGTAAGACTGCACGAACTATCTTTGGATGGCAATGCTATTTTTTTGGGGTCACGGGCTAATTCTTCCAGATATATTAAGACTACATGTCCTTGCTGAATTGCACTTGGGGCACTGTGACATTGTTCGTATGAAGGCACTTGCTCGCTTTTGTGATTGGTGGCCGAAATTTGATGCCAACCTTGAGTTGGCCAAAACCATTTGGCCATAGCCAATTTTGACGTGGTGGCCCAACACATGGGGAAGACAAAGGGGCCAAAGCATCCGTCGAATTATTGTCCTGTGGGTGGTCTGACTTGGCTGAAAACCTGGCCAACAGTTGCCAAAGTGGGTGGGTAACTTTTTGTGGGTGGCCAGATTTTTCCTACTTTGCGTATTGTAAAACTTGAAAGTGTATGCGTCATGTGACGTCATTCTTTTGTAATTTGCTGTTACATACTTCCTGGATTTTTTTCCCACTATCTTGCATTACTATCAGTTCAACCTGAGATGATGTGGACATGGAGGAGTCGTGGATACCACACACAGACACACACACAGTAGATGTTGGTCAGTAAGCTTCGAGCCTTTGCAAGCCCAAGTAGCAGATGTTAAGTGGAAGGAACCTCGATCGTATCAGTCATTTTTCTGTCACAGGAGGGAATAAACTGGAGTACCCAGAGGAAACCCTAGCACAGGTGGGAAACAACCAAAGAAAAACCCATACATGTACACTTCCCTTCATGCTATAACTATGCTTCATGATATAAGACACTGGCTAGGTCTACAACCTCGACAATTGAATTGATGTGGTGTTTGTTGCCTGACTTGGCGCGACACACTAGCGTGTGTCTAGATAGTAATAAATTGCAGATCCAAATCCAAAATAATAATAATAACAAAAAGATACAGAAAAGCTGCAAAATATCAAAGTTAGTAAGAACGGCAATGGTACGGTCGTTCAGCTTACAATGCTAAACATGCTTTCTAGACAATTTCTGTCCAGGTTAATCAACCACCTAAACAGAAGTTTCTGAAACCTATTTATACCTATTTCCTTTTTTTTTTCTGCGAAATGGGATTTCGCGAAACGGGATATGACCGAACAGACGATAAGTAAAATAACGATTATTTCTGAAAGATTTCTTATCTTACTTTGACTTTTATACCTACAATTTTCATGATCAAAAGTACAGGCTCGTTTCTTATCTGTGGTGTCTTTCAATCCGATCGACTGGTGGGAATGTTTGATAAAAAATTGCATTGTTAATGAAGCCTTCAATCGTAAGCAGATAGCATTCAGAATCAGTGTGCTGGAGTAATTATAAATGGGTGTAAATCAGAGTGGTTTACCCAGGAACATATTTTCACATGACTGATACTGTAGCAATGGTTTAGCCAAAATCGAACTTAAAGGACGATGGCGCAGGATCAATGTGGTTGCGGTTGTACGTTTAAGCAAGGAACAATCTGGGCTGGTGTTTTATCAACGGTAAGTGAACGACTAGTAGCCTACATAATAACAATGCGATCTGGGCAGTAAAAATAGCTTCATACGGTGTGATTAAATTAATCAAACAGGACGGAAAGCAAAATGGCTCGAAAAGGGTTAAGTAAATACGGATACAAACCAATTTACGTTGGCCTTTAGGAAACGTCCACAGGCAGCGTTTAACACATACATTTATGACCATACTTTTTCCTTTTTCATTGTTGTAAAGTCGGCTGCTAAAGCCCAGTTGCAACAATGCTTTCTATGTTGTTCTTCAAAATTGGGCCGGATAAGTGGGCTGGCCCACTTATCCTGCCCCCTTTTAAATGTTTAGTACCCGGTTCAATCAAGTGTTTTAAAATAAACACTTCTTGACACGCCTATAAAAAGTTTTTAAACGCTTTATCTGAAACACATGCAACAGCGTTTTACTAAGCAGGATTGACTAAAAAAAAAAAAGAAACACTTTTATTTTACAGCACGTACTTATTCTAATTTAAAAGAATCGGTCCAGTAAATGAAATGTCCACTAGGACTTGCTCTCAATCATGACCAGAACGGCGATTACGTTAATTTGCCCACGCCTTATAAACATTTAACTCCTAAGATTGAACGTTTCGAATTAACGCACTGCCTTGAATTTTTAAGCCAACACAGTTCATCAGAGGTCACTTGCATAAATCTGTTACTTACTTGAGGCTTGACTTCGTTAGCCTCTTCGTCACACAGGCTTACCTGGCTAAGCCATTCATTATCCTCGTTAGAGAAAAGATTCAAAATCCCAGATCTATCGGGCACCACTTAGGCTGCCAGTGTGATAAACGCAGTTTGGAATTCACAACAATGAACAAGCAAGCAGACAACAATAAACACGCACGCAGCGCCAACATGCATCTCTTGAGACGACACATGGTTATAAAACAACCGTGAAATGGAGAATTGGAGCTGATCTGAAAGTGCTAGGCTACATGCTGAACGAAAAGTATGGTCATAAGAAACTTATAGCCGTACTATTGCCACAATGGTTCACTGATAAGTGGTGTTTGGCCCACTTTTTCTTTGACAGATTCCTCGGATGAAAGAAACATGCTCGGCCTACGGCCTCGGACGATCTTTCAGTCCTTGGAATCTGTCAAAGAAAAAGTGAGCCAACAACCACTTATTAGCGGACCATTGTTGCAAAAGTACGGCTATAACTATTACTTAAACCTCCTTTCTACTTGCCACTGGAGGGATGCTTGCTTGCGCGCCACACACCAGTGAAACCGAAAGGAGCCCACAATAACCGTTTCATTTTGCCGCGTAAGTATGGCTCAGCGGTAACACTTCGACATTAGGTTTCAAAGTTCGTGGGTTCAATTCTCAGTCTTACACATTTGAGTACAAAAGTTAACGTAAAGAGGGTTGCATCTGTATTTATTAACACTGGCGATAGCCAGTGTTAGTAAGGGTCAGCCTAGGGTCTCTGTGTTAAACTCTTAACTTTGAGAGCTTATAACGCCGTCAAAAGTCAACATTTTAAAACCAAATTTGGAATCCAGCCTCGACTAGTCAAGGCCTCGCTACAGTCCAAAAATTGTGAAATTCGGTCCAGCCAAACCCGAGATACAGAGAGGGGCCAAATAGACAACTTCTTGTTCTGCTTCTTCTTGATGATGTTGTTGTTCTGGGGATACTTTCGTCTGTCCTCTCTACAGGTCAAACCATTTGTCCTATGAATCTGGTTCTTAGCTCATTTTACAGGTATTGCTCTGTAGATGTGCCCTTTCCATAAGGCATTTTCTAATTGGTCAAGTGGTTCAGGGGTTATGGAGCTCTAAACGACCAGATTGATTGTTTTACATTGTTTTAAACATTGTTATTATGCAACAATGCCA
>JAHWFP010163568.1:0-23713 GCA_023313725.1 Lithobius niger
AAAAAAAGTAAGAAAACCAGGAAAAAACAGCCGAAGGGGGGAAAAAACACAGAAAAATGCTGCAGGGATAAAAGCTGCAAAGAAAAAGCCGTAAAAAAATTTGCTTCATGGTGAATCTCCTGTGCCTGCCTGGTGAAATTCAAGCCAAGGCAACTAACTAACCTATAACGAAATTAATACAAAAGATCGGAAAAGCAATTTATTCAAGCTTTTTCCCTTCGGTTTTTTTTTGTCTGTAGGTTTATGTCCCTGAAGCTTTTTTCTCCTTCGGCTATTTTTTCTACGCTTTTTTCCTCCCTTGATTTTTTCCCTACGGCTGTTTACGCTCATCATTCAAGCCAGAGGAGGGGGAAACCTGAGGATTTCATTATTTTTTCCCAGCGCCCCCCCCCCCCCCCCCCCTCCCATTCCTGGCTTCCCTTTTCGTGTTAAGTTTCTAGGGTATAGCCTATGGAAAAAAGTATTCAGCTGTCCACTCCACTTCTCTGTACTGCTTTGGTGCCAAGTTACATTGCATATTTTATAGTTATAATTATAAAGAATCAGTGGCGTGCACTGAGGGGAGACAGGGAAACATTGCCCCTGCCGTTTGTAAAATGCCCTTTTTGTAAAAAAAAAAAAAAAAAATGTATTTCTAAGTCGTAGCAATTCGAATTAATTCAAATCATTGTGATTTAGGAAAAAACGGCTATTCGCAATTTATTGGCGATTGGAAAATCTTCAGCGATTGATTCGAATGTTGCCCATCTTTACTGGTGGACCTAACTTAAGTTGGGGCGTGGGAAACAAAATTTCATATTATAGGACTATAGACATTACTCGGAATATTGCTCTAGCTGCACTCTTTTACAACTAACCCTAAACCTAGAATCTAACCGTATTCAGTACATTGGGGATTCCAAATCGTGGGAAAAAGACGTGATGATTCGAAATGTTGTGTACGTGATGTTTTTACCCTTATGACGGAATTTGTGCTTGGACCCTAGTGACGGTACCCTTATGACGGGGGGCGCTTATGTTTTTGGACCCTTGTGATGACACCCCGCTTTAGATGATTGGACTCGTGACTACTCAACAATTTGGAGCCCCTTTATCAAATGTTTTTGTATGGACCCTTTTGACTATGGACTCTTTTGACGTTGTACTCCTTTGGCTACTGAATATTGGAGGGCTGTGACTTTGGACCCTTATGGCTGATCCATGTTGGACTACTGTGACGGTGGAGTCTTGTGACGGATCTCGTTATGGTGGGACCCTTCTGACCGCGGACCCCTAGTACATTGGACCCCTGTGGCATTTGCTCCGTTGGACCGTCACTTTTGGACCCTTATGACCATGGACTCTTGCGCAGATGGAGCCCTATGACGGCGCCCCGCAGGCAAGCCTACCTTTATAGCTTGCATGTGTCGTGTCTAACAAAGTTGAATATGCTTAGATCCATTCCAATTAGTTCCGTCCGAGTTTTCAGAGGGCGCCACACGTTCCATCTGGTAATTTTTGCTCATTTTTCAGCCCAAATCTAAAGTAAAGTAAATTACAACTAAGCTAAACTAAATATAAATACAAGCTAGTTTCGTTTAGTTTAGTTTAATTTTAGGCTGAAAATTGAGTAGAAATTTTCACTAAAAACTAGTGGCGCCCTCTATAAACTTAGACGGAAATAATTGGAATGGATCTAAGACGTTTCAGAAGGGTTCTCAAGTTACAAATTCTCCTCCCAAACCCCATAAATTCTTGATAACATGCATAAGCAGTAAAAAGGGGTTGGGGCTTGCATATTCGTTGAAGTCAAATTCACAACATGCAAGTTGATATTGGAAACTTTTTGTGCGACGTTGAATTGTCCTATGTTTTGTGACCCGATTGGCGAGAAACGTTCAGTTCCAAACTTTAACTTTGATTCCTAATCCGACGATATATACCGAGGTAACCTCTTAGTGGGAGGGGGCACGGAATACAAGGTCACAAAAACATCAGCAAGGTCGGTATCGTTCAACCAGATCAGCTTACAGTTTCTTAATAATGTAAATCTTCAATTCAACTTCATTCAACTTACAGTTAGAACTAGCGCGGCATCTGATCGCTGCGAACCTCTAACTTTCGTTCTTGATTGATGAAAATATTCAACTCAGGAGCTTCATTTCATCCCGCTTCCCGTTAGGGAGGGGGTTGAGTGGGGAGGGGGGGGGGGAGGTTTTGCGCGGGGAGAATAAACATTGTAAAACGTCTACTAATCACAACTGCTGGCAACACACTGCCAGAAAATAAAAATCAGGATGTGGATTAGACTAAAGTAAAGACTGAAAAAAGTCAAAGGAAAAAAGAAGCGACGAAAAAAAGGCCACGGAAATAACAAATGGAAAATGTTTACTGTGTTTTTTAATAGGTTGGGTTTGGGGGGGGGGATGAGTCATAATGGCAGGATTGAGTCATAATGGCACGTCGACAAAACTAGGTCATTAGTGCCAACCTCAGTCACAGTGCAATAGTCCGGGTTGTTACTGTGCCACGTATTAGAGATACTAATCAAACCTATGTTAGGTAAGAAATGTCAATAGGAAACGGTGTTTTCTTTCGGCTATTTTCCTTCGGCTGTGTTATAGGTTTATTTCTGTGTGAAACCCATATTATGTCAGAATGGCTTATACTTAAAGCACATTCTGTAAAATCAACACTGTAAAATAAAGACTCTTGACACCAAATAGATTAATTATTAATTTAATTGAGCTAATGGCATACAGCAATCCAAATCTGAAACGGCTCTTACTTATTTAGATATGCCTTTAATTGATTGCTTATGCGTATACGGTATTCAAGATTGAAGTCAACAACGACTATTCATAAAACTCAATATCAACAGTAATCTCTTAATAATTGCCCACAATGATAATCTATCGCTTATCATTACTCTATTATGATTTCCTTACAATACAATAATGATGTTATATCATAACTCAATGCAAGTACTTAGCTGTACGTGGCTTCCGTCGGCACTCCACCGTCGCACCCATGGCTAAACCCTTAACACCTTTCCTGTCGTGAGCCAAGTAGGAGGAGAGACCTGATGCAACCCAACAATGGATGTTAACTGAGCCCATTCTTTAACCCGGCTTAGCTTATATAGACTTGGTCCCCCTCTATGTGTTAATAGACTGATGAGTCACTATCCCTATCGTTTGGCAGGTATGCCGCCAGTAATTGCTTTTACTCCCGATAATTATAGTGGGAAGGGATCACCTGTCAGGACCAAAGGGTACTTGAAGATTGTTGGCTCTGATATGTCACTCACTTTAACCCTTCCCTATAATTAGCTAAAGTACTCTGTCGTTAATAGCCTGTACAATTATTGCTGCTGACCTCAATCTTACACCTGGTCCGATGACGCACCTCCTTGAGCTTTGGCTTGTTTGGACTTGTTATATCTTGTTTTGAAACTTTGTATCTTAAAATAAATACCGTGCCTTTATGCACTGTTTTGATTATTTATAGTAAGTTCGAATATCTGCATGAATATACGCAGCCCTCTATATTTATATTATAATTTATATGAATATTAATTTATGTAAATGTATTACCATTACAATATCCCTTACCATTTAGAAACATAGTATCCTTTTTAAGGTTTCTGTTTCCCCAAGTTAATATATTTCTGATTCAAGAAAACCATCGCATAATTATTTGTTCAAACCACCGCGGCTCTTGATTAATTTGCCTAAAAGAACCGGTAAACAGAAAAACATCCCCAAAAGTAAACAGGGTCAAAGCTGAATACTCATGATTTGTGCGCATTTTTATGTGACGTAACTTTTGTCCTAACAACCAAATTTTCTGCAAGCCTATAGTCCGTGAGTATTTACTCAAAATGTGTCATCGTCCCTTTCATCGTATTCCAATGCAGTTTCCACTTATTTTCACAGCTCTTACATCATTATGATCTCAACATCACATGTTCCTTATTTCTTATTCAACTGAGTTTCATGCTCTTTAAACAATGACTTTAATTCATTATAATGAACTTCAACCTCAATACATGCAACAAACAAAAAAAATTATATTCTAATTTCATGCAACTTCCTTCTTCACAATTCATATCATTTCTATGTCATGTTGTCATGCAATTTTACATTACTTCGTTATTTATCACATTTCATTTACATTATGTTTCATATATGATATCATTTTCATTATTAAAACATTATTTTGATCAATTTCACGTTTTTATCTTCTATGTTCCTTTTTATTAATATAATCAACACTAATGGCAAAACACTGCAATAAACACTTCCTGAAAAGAGAAAAGAAACGGCAAAACACTCATTTCATACTGACAATAATCATTTTGTTGGGTTTGCCGTCTTCTCTTGTATTCAAGTGTAAACTTGCTGTGTATCTTTGCTTCTTGAGTTTTCTTTCTGTTATCCCTTACCGCATTAAAATTACTCTCATGTGTTTCTTTTGTGTAGACAATTTTTCCTGTCATACAAGGAGTATGAAGAACAACAATATAGTTCACCACAAATCACTTTTGATTCGTCCTGTATTCTCGTTTTGTGCCATGTTTTCGTAATTTCTTTCTATACT
The DNA here is from genome assembly GCA_023313725.1 of Lithobius niger. Lineage (NCBI taxonomy): Eukaryota > Metazoa > Arthropoda > Chilopoda > Lithobiomorpha > Lithobiidae > Lithobius > Lithobius niger. The sequence continues at coordinate 4,582 of JAHWFP010163568.1, forward strand.
GGTTTGTAAATTTCTCCAGTTTTCCATTTAGGAGTTTTGCAATTTGCTTTTTCAATATTTCCAACCTTTTTCTCATTCTTTCCACCATATTCCAAATTTTCAAAATCATTATTTCCATCATTCTTCATTTCCCATCACATCATTTTACTGATTTTCATCAATTAATTCATTCTCTTCCATTTCCTTTCCAACACTTCTCCAAATATCACTCATATCAATCTTTTCATTCTCATCAACTTCTGAATATTTCAATTCCTTTCCAAACTTCCAACTTTCCAATGAACTTTTCATTTCCTTATCATGTTAACTTTGTGTTTCTCAGAGTTAAGCCATGAGTTATTTTATTTCATTTCTTTCATAGCTTACCTGATTTGTAGGCACATTACGGAAAATTCAGGATGATACATTTCACGAATAACATTTTCTCAATGTGTTAGTCAAACAAAAGAAAAATAGTATTCCAATCCCAGGAAAACCCTAGCCGCAATCGTCAACGATTTGTCTGCAATCCAGATTGACTGCAATACAGACTGCGTGCCTATTTGAAGTTTCCGCAAATCTCATTATGATCCCTTTCAATACCCAATCGTATCTGGTGTATTCAGAAGGGGTGGATCCTACGTTCTCGTATGATCGCTAACAGACTGTTCAATCTCTAATTAGTCTCAGAAATTGAACAACGAGTCTAACCTGACTTATCTCCAACCATCCTACTCTAGGATATGTGTATATTATTAATTCTTTTAGAGTAAGAGAGAAGAGAATTTTTTGAGTTTATGCTTGCTTACCAACCTTTTTCATATACTGTCATGTGTTATGTAAAGAACTTTGTGTCGGGTGTACTTTTTAAGTGACTAACAATCCCAGGAAAAAAAATATCCAGCTACCTTTCGACGACGAGTTTCTGATTTTATATCAGTCCGCTAGCAAAAGTCTGAATTTATATCAGTCCGTTGGCAAAGTTTCTGATTTTATATCAATCCGTTGGTAAAAGTTTCTGATTTTATATCAGTCCGTTGATACAAAAATCTAGCCAAAAAGTTTTTTATCTGCTTTTATGTCAGTCTGCTAGAAAAGGAAAACAACAACAATAACAAAAATATCTGATTTTATATCAGTCTGCTAGAAAAAGCCTGATTTTATATCAGTCTACCAACAAAAGTCTGATTTTATATCAGTCTGCCAACAAAAATCTAGCCAAAAATTTTTTTGTCTGATTTTATATCAGTCTGCTAGAAAAAGTCTGATTTTATATCAGTCTGCCAACAAAAGTCTGACTTTATATTAGTCTGCCAATAAAAGTCTGATTTTATATCAGTCTGCCAATAAAATCTCGTGGTAGCTAAAGTATTCTTTAATTCGTGTGTCAAAGTGACGTTTAAGTCATCATTTAAGATCAATTTTAATCTTCATAGAATTGCAAAGCTACGGGTCGGTATCTTGCCCTCGCTTGTGAAGGGGTGGGAAGGGACGGTTTGTAGTTGAGTGTCTGTGTCCCCGGAAAGTTTCATCCTGTATTTAATTCAATTTCCATAATACTCATCTTTTATTCATATCTGTATCCAATTTCTGTCTTCACCACTCTCTATGCCATCCACTTTTATTCATCCTGGACTTTGGCCTTCCACATCAGTTCATTTCTGTGCCAACCACTTCCACCACCTCTCTTTTCATCTCATGTTCCAACTTTCGCCACACTTTCTCTGGAACATTCACAATAAAAGAGAAAGAGAGCATTAATTCATTTTCAATACAAGAAATTGTCTCTTCCTGTGAAAATAAATTCAATTTTATTAGCATAGCAGTTAGTATGAAATTCAATTAATGTTTTCACTTTATATTTATGTGAATAAAGTTTTATTTTTTAATTTCAAGTTTTGTGTTATTATTTATTTATTTCCCACACCACATAATCAAACAGAATTTCCACTGTCACATGCTTAAAATAGAGTCTGTGGCCAACAATGTCCTAAAACTGACCCACTTTCCGGTCTGATGCCTCCTTCATGAGCATCCACCTGCCCCTCCTCTTTTAGGGGGGAGCAGCTCAACCTCATCTCATCACTGAAAAATCAAAGGGTTGCCGCTAGTGTAGAACAGGTGCCTCTCAAAAGATGGTATCGCCCATCTTGGCCTCAAAACGTGAGGTCAATCTGGACAATGGGCACCTATTTTTGTCAACAAGTGGGGGTAGGTTGAAAACGGAACTAGACATTATGGCGCCCCTATCTTGACGTCACAACTTGACCTCAAGTTCGATTGGTTAGCCCAGTAGGTCAACTCTGGACCTTTAGAAATTTTTGACTGTTTAAAAAGTCACACTCGCTCAGAAAACCCTATTTCCTGACCGTGTATCTGTTCTCTGCTCTTCGTTAACACCTTGATCATGCCTGCTGGACACCAACCACCCCGACAAATTGCTCCTCGGCCCTACTATGTTCCCGGACAGGAACGCCGAAACGGCTTCCCCCATGCTGCAGCCAACCTTCAACGATACCATGCATTGTTGACGCGTTTTTCCATCTTGTTCACAATGATTGTCAACCATCATGAATACTGCATTCGAGAACCAGTCGGCCTTCCATGTCCACATCAGCTCCGAGGCTTTCCATCTCTAACACCTTTATTTCCTGGTGAGGAACCCGAGTCTTACATCACCAGGAACTTTTTTCAATCCATTGTTTTAATGGATCAATGTCAACTTCAGAATCCCCCAGAGCTAGTGTCAGAAGGAACTGTATCACACATCCACTGCCCACACCACACCACTGCCCACACCACTGCCCACTTTTACCTTTGCAATATAGGAAACGGCGATCTCTGTACCCACGTTCGTTCTGGGTTTTATTTGCCATTTTCTCGGGATGGGGAGGAATTTGAAGAATATCAACTTCGAGCCTCCCGGATGGAAAATCATTTCTATCAGCCTCAACCTACCTCATATATGACTGGTTTCGTCATAACTATCACTAGTGCTATAAATTCGAATGCCCTTCAAAATGCCACCGTTCATCGTGCACCACTTCCGGACACTCCAGCTCCATTACCGCCTTTGCCTGCACTGCAGCTGATTCCTCTCCATTTCCAGTGAAACAGCACCCCACTAGATCCCATTTACCGTGTGCCCACCAGTTCCTCATCTACTTCTGGAGGGTCTTATCAAATACATGATGGCACCTCTACCAGCTCGTCCTCGCCACTGACCATGTCAGACGAAAAACGTCACCATAGCCGGCTATCCTGCTTCCACAATTGTTCCTTCTGTATTACCACACCAAGGGGTAAGTTAACACTTTAATTTCCAAAATATTATGTTTCTCAAAATGCAATATTATAGCTTTATTCACAATGCTAAAAAAATCCAATTATTATTGTTTTCTTTTGAATCTGGTAATTTATGTAATTAAAGAAAATTTATATTTCTTTTTAAAACGAATAGTACATAAAATTTCCATGTTAATTTTGAAACAAATTTGGTACCCCACCATTTGATTTTAATTACAAATGCTTCTTGACCACCAGCCGGTATAGGCCTAAATTTGGTTCATTTTCAAATGTCGTTGTGAGCTGTTGCATTTTGAACAACTATTATTAATTTTGAATTCAGCAAATTTTGCCAATCTTATGCCTTTAAATCCAGTTGAACGACCTTACCCAAAGGCTAAAATTTACCTGCCCTATTGTGTGTATAATTCAGCAATTAACAACCCCCCAAAAAATTCTTTTTAATATTTGCTAGGCGTATCCTTGCATATTTTCTTTTTATGAATTCTCAAATGTAAGAGGGGAAGGGAAGAGAGAAAGACGATCGGAATGCAATTTTTATGTTTCTAGCAATTTGCTATTGTTTCAACGTGTCACTTTAAATTTCGTTGCCTAAACAAGACTTTCAATGGTTATTTCCACATGATTTACACCTTCACCGCTTTATTCCGATCGTTTTCCTGCCCTATACCTCCCGTTAGTTCCAAAAAAAATTTCTATTGTCATTCATGAATGTATGTTTATTATGCTTCTAAATCCATGCATTCATATTTCCATGTGTATTTACTAATTTATTAAAACACTGAAAACTGTAAAATTACGATTTTCCCTATTTTATGTTGCATTATTCAGTATCCAGGGTCCGAATTACCTATTCTGACCGTGGATTTGAATTTTCACCCGTAGCCTATTTCAAAATTCGACATGCCCCTTGTTATTAATTTTCACTCAATATATTAAAAAAATTTCCATTTCTTTTCCATATATTTATCAATTTTCATTTTTCACTAGGTAATTTGCAATTTTACCAAGAACCTTTTCTTTTATTTTCATATCATTCACTATCCAAGATCCGAATTACTTTTCTGATCGTGGATTTTGAATGTTGTGTTTTGTAAAAAAAATGTTGAATTCTTAGCAAATTCAGCACATCAAGTTCTTGCTGATTACATTTAATGAACCACTACCCGCCATGATTTATCATCATCAATAGCAATCAACATTTTTCATGCAATTTCCTGAATTATTTGCTAGATTTATACAATATACTTCCCCTTTTGATGAAATAGGTAAAATTATATCCAAAATATAATGTCACATTCTCGTTTCTTGAATTCTCCATAATACATTCCGAGAACCGAGAATCTTATTTTAACTTTTTACCTTCTACCCGACTTTAAAGGTTTTTAACATCTGTTTTGGAAGTATCAACCTTACCAGTAGTAATTCTACCTCACAACTCCCAATTACTTTGATTCTTTAAAATCATTCCACCTTGATCTCTTTCTTTTTCTCATTTATTTGGGAAAAAGGAAGGGAAGGGAAGTGGGGGGATCACAATATTTTGCTTATTTACCACCCCGCCGTAACGATACTCTCGACTTAGGCAATCCTCATAACATTTCTATGGAATTTCCCACATATCAACAAAAATTCTGTAATTATGAACGTAACCCAGTTTTGCTTAAAGAAATTATGAAAATCTAATTCATTATTTTTATTGTTAGTGTTTTTCGTTTCAAAGGATCATTATTGCCAACTACTTACTTGTAATTTAGATTACCTTTTCAGTTAATTACCAAAATTCTCATTTTGATGTTTTTATCCAGCTTTCACATTCAATATTACCTTAAATCCATCTCTCCTTATTATGAGAGAAAGGGAGAAAAAAATTTGAAAAATATTTTACTTCTTTATTTTGATTAATCTTATCCAAAAAAAATTCCGTAAAGCAAATTTCAGTTCTCCAGAAGGTATCAAAATACATGTACCAAAATATCATGTTTCCAGCTCTTCATCTTTTTAATTTTCAGTAATTTTTGATTTTGATTCCATTTATTACAGATAATGACACTGGACCCAGTGCCTCATAAGTCCAGCTCACCACGACGTCTTGCCGTACACGTTGCCGTAAGTCACCACCACTCGTCCGACGCGTTTATTCTGCAGCGTCGGCGAATGTTGGTGACCCAACAACTGGAGCCATCTATTGGCGAAGATTACTACTCTTTTACCCATCACCAATGTGAAGACCAGCTTCATCGCTGGGCCTTCCGACGTCTTCATAAATGTAAATAATTTAATTTAAGTTCCCCTAATTTAACCGGGGACATCAAAATTTTAACTTTTTATTCTGAATTAGCCAAATATTTTTAATAACTTAAATTTTCCCCGTAATTTCCAAAATTTCTTCGCATTATTCGAAATTATTTCACAATATTTTAAATTTCTCTATAATTTCTTAGTTCTTACCAAGATGCTACAATTATTTTTCAACGTTTTCCCTTATTTTTATTGTACATACTTTAAATATGTCGTATGACTTTACTATGCAACCAACCAATTACTCTGTACCAAATTTCTGTATTTGCTTATGTTAAAAAAAAATTAATTAAAAAAAATGATAATTTCAATTTCTTAACACTTGAATCACTAGTATCCTGTCTACTTCTTTAAGTAATCTGACACATGTCCATTAATTATTTAAGCAATCTCTGTGCATGCATGTATGTTTTATTTCAGATTTTCCGTATAAACTTAAATTTCGTTTTCACCAATGCTTATACGCAACGCACGTTTTCCAACAGCACACCACGAGGTTCTCACGACCAACCACACGGTTGTCGGCCATGTTTTCCTTTGTGTTATAGCTAAATCTACGCTTAGATTTCTCCGTCGGCTCTCGCGTCGTCCAGTTGCCTACGAAGCCTTATTTCTGGCGTGCATTTACTGCTTCTAGTTTGATAAGAGCGTGATGCACCGTTAAAACGTTGTAAGTCTAATTCTTGCTGAAGTTTACTTTCTTTAATTTTCAAAGATCGAGCCGATCTTGGCTCGATGTATTTACGTTTTCTAAAGTTACCATTGCCTGCTTTATTTAACGCGTCGTCGGCAACTGATGACTCGAGATCCGGAACCTCCATCACCGCTGCTCGGTCTGACAGATCCAAGAGAAGTTTTGCAATGTATTCTTGTAATTTTGTTTCAGCATCAATTAATTCTCTGTTAACTTGTAATGACAAATCAAGATCTGAAGCTCCATTAAAAGGGATTTGAACCCTTTATAAAATAAGGTCTTAAGTGGTTAACGTGTGCACGATAAATGTTCAACGGATCCAAGAAATGGACCACTCTTACGATAACATCGTTTACAAATTCCATAATTCTGAATGGACCTGTCCAACATTTATTTAATTTATTGGAAATCTGCCTTATAGAAACCCATATTTTCAAAAGCACATAATCATCGACTATGTACTGATAAGGTCTTGCTGTTTTATTATAGAAATTCTGGGACTTTATAATAGATTTCCAGTTGTGTATTCGTGCAACTTCAAACGCCGCTTGTAGTCTACTCTCTAGACGAACCACGTAGTCTTCACTGTCTTAACAGATGTTAGGTGGCTCAAAAGCTAATGATGTTGGTAACCAATATTCACATCCAAAATGGAGAAAATGGGGGCTAACAAGTGTAGCCGCCAAAGGAGTGCAATTTATGGCTATAGTTACCATTTCTAAGTATCTACACCAATCATTTGGACAATGAGAAGTGATCTGACGCAAACTGGTTTCGATTTGTTTGTTGCAATTTTCAACCAAACCACCTACTCAGGAAACATTAGATATGAAATTAATTTGTTTAATTTGCAACAAATTAGTTAATTTAGCCATAATTGTATTATTCAGTCCACTTCCGTTACCAGATAGTATTTGGACTGGACATCCAAATTTAGCAATTAATCTGGAAAATACTTTCTTTGCAACAGTCTTCGCCTTTTTATCGGGAATGCCCACTGCGATAGTGTAGCGCGAGAAGTCGTCTATCGTGGATAGTATATAATTAGCGCCATAGTTACTGGTGTGCAAAGGCCCAATGAGATCCAACGCTAAGACAACCCTGGCCTTTGTAAGGGAGTATAGGCTCTGAATGTAGCCTTGTAGGGTCTGTTCGGTTTAGCATATGCTTGACAGACCTGACACGACTTCACATAGTCATTAATATGTTTGTACATATCAGGCCAAAAGCAATGCAGTTGTATTAAATCTAACGTCTTCTTACTTCCTCTATGCCCTGATGCTGTTGCTGCATGGTAATCTCGAATACAAAAATTCACCAGAGATTTTGGATTACACATCTGTGCTATACAGGAGCTCGTCGTAATCCTAGAAAAAGATATTACGTTTGTTAGAAGCATCGAGCAGTTCTTCCGATGACTGACCTTTAAGACGTTTTATGATTTCGCCTAAGTACGGGTCTTTGTGTTGCTCTGCTGCCAGATGTGCACGAGTCCACTTGGGATACTGGCTTCCAAGAACAGCTACTGGGATTTTGATTCCAGACAGCGCATCTGCCACTGCAAGCAATCTACCAGGCCTATGACGTAAACAGAAGTCGTATTCTCGTATTTCCAGCAAGATCCGTTCTAGTTTTGGTGACAAAGATGACGAATTGTGCAAAAAAATTATAGCCATATGGTCCGAGTTAAAAAAAAGTTTTACCTAGTAAATATACTCTAAAAGATTCGATTCCATTCACGATGGTTAAAATCTCCCTGGTAGTATCGTCTGCTTACGCTCACCATTCGTGAGTGTTCGGGAAGTGTAGGCCAAAGGATATTCAATGCCTCCGTGCATCTAGGATACTTTAACGTAGCGGCATTGACCATCCCTCGTTTTAACTCCCGGAAAGCTTTTTCTTCTTCGTCACCCCAAACAAACTTACAATTTTTTCTAGTCAGCCTTGTTATGAGTCCATAAAATGTGGGGAACTTAATAAGCAAGCATCTAAATAGCAGGCACAATAGGCACCTAAAATCTCAGCGAAGATTTGCTGAGCACAAAACTGGAAATATGCTGGCGTAGTCCGTAATCCAATCGACAAGTGCTGAAAAATCCAGCTTTTCCTGGAAAACTTGAAGCTTACTTTATGTTTATCCGCTTCAGCAAGCTTGAGCTGGTAAAATCCGAACTTAAAATCCAGTTTACTGAAGTCTTTAGACCCACTCAGGTGTGCCATGCTCTCTGTTACATTGGGTATTGGCACACTTATGGACTCAACAACCAAGTTCAAGCCTCTCAGATCCACTACCACGCAATATCCGCTAGGCTACCTCCTCACCAAGAGACACGGCGACATCCAACTACTTTTCCTCTCGTTTATTATCCCGGCTTTCTCCATATCTTCTACATAGCTATCCAGTAGTTCCCTTTGATGGAAAGGAACTCTGTAGAGCCTGGAACGAACTGGTTCTGTGTTTCCAGTCCAAATAGGGACTTCGTACTCTTCGTGCACCCCTAAGTCAAAGTCATTTTGATGAGTTTTTACATTTCTAAAAATTCCTCTCTTTGATTTCCGTCTAAATCCGGAAAAGCAAACTTGTGTTCAATTAAATTTCATTCTTCATCAAGTTCTTCCCTAGTTTTGGGCACGGAGGGCTCTGCTAGTACCCTAGCCGGCCCCTCCGCCGCGCTTCCTCTCTGTTTGTCTTGCTCTTCTGGCATCTGAGTTGGCTTTTGAGTCAACTGGCGCTGCTACGCGCGCATCCACTTCTGTCGCTTTGTCCTCATACTCCACGATCGCTGTCGTATAATGCCCCAGCACAGTACCCATTTTGAGTTCGATGTCTACGCCACTCAAGTTTATGTACATCACCGAAAGAATAGCGGTAGGTGTCGTGTTAACTAGTCCGTGAGCCATACAAATTAAATCTTCATTTGATTTTGGTACAAAAATACCGCTCTGTATCTCCGGAAACGGAGTATTTAACAAGGCTGTTACACGTGTTAGTCCACGTTGTTTCCGTGTTATAGTTGGAATCAACTCATCCCGTAGAAGTGTCACCTCTACATCTATATACTCTTCCTTGGGTGTGCAATTCCATGTTGATTTCGGGTTTTCGTCACTGTCTTTGTCCGATTCAATATTTAGAGTTGCTATGTGGATACCAGTTGGATTGTATTTGTTACGGTTTACAGTTTCCATGTTTTGAACATAACTAGACCAAGCTAATTCGGCCGTTGCTGAAATTTGAAACTCTAAAATTCCGATTTTCAAAATATTTCGTGAACAATCCAAAGAAACGGAATCTAATTTACTCGACATGAAATCAAAACCTAATAATGCTGGAATTTTGCCAAAAGAACCATTAGGCACTATTATAAAGTCTTGTTGTCGTGAAAACCCACATTTTGAAACTGTGAGTTATCTGTTGACCTGTTTTAATTTTCTTTTGGCCCACGCTGACCAAATCCAATGGTTTTTCTAAATCACATAACTGACAATCCTCATTTGAATCACATAAAAACCTGCGCTGCTGAATCGCAGATTAAAGAAACCGAAGACCTAGTGTCTAATAAACATATTCTAGGCCTATTACCAATATTAAATACGAAATGCGGACAAGAAAAAGCTATGTTCTGAACACTATGTACTGGAACATCGTTTTCCTCACTAGACGATGGCCCTGCTGCTGAACACCGGAATCAAGTAGGCCATCACTCTCACTTCTAGTGTGTATTTCACTCGCTAGATGGCGTTGGCAGTACCAGCGTTCGCCCATCTCGGCTGAAACGCTCACTCGCAATCGCCCGTTTTTCAAAACAGATTTGTTTACGCTAGATGTACTTTTTGGTGTAGTATCGCAAGTACTATCCCAAAATGTAAGGCAAATCATAGGTTCATTATTCCCTTTTAACAACGGAATTCTGAATTTCCACTCTTTTTGGGCTTGATCAGAAATTCCTATAGACGAACCAGATGACATTTCCACTTCATTTTAGAAAAATGGTTTGTCAATGTGCCGAAACTGAAATTTACGTTTTTGACCCAAAACTGATAAAACAATTGGTTTACTTGTGTTTATAGTATTTAATTCGGAATGAAAAGGTGATGAATCCACACCGTCTTCGAACATTGTTAAAATGACAGAGTCACACTTTAATTTGTACGTATCGTTAACAGTTTTCAACATGCTGTGGAAATCGTCGGCTAAATCTAAGTTGTTTTCAACAGAACAAGAAACATATTTAGTCGGAACTTTTCCGAAATACGAAGCCAATCGAGGCAAAACCAGCATTCTGTCTGGTAATGACAACCGTTGCTGTTGCCAGTCAACATCTGAGTATAATTTAGTAAACATTTTGTCTGCATTCTCTGTTGAAAATAACTGAATTTTACTAAAGTTAATCGACTTAGTTTTAATATCCTCCACTGAAGGACCAACAGGGTTTTGGGTGTGCACAGCACTAATAGGAACTTCATGTGTCGCCATATTAGAGTCCTGTGCTTCCCCTTGTAGCCTAAGACACCTGTTTGCGTCTAGGCTATGAGCCCGTTTTTTAGAGACTCACTAGCCCGCGTGCTTTCTCCTGTACAGCACACTGTGTAACCCGATTTTGTCCACCCTGGTTCTTACCTTGACTATAGTGCTGTTGTTGACTATGGTTTTGCTGACGATTATAGTTTTGATTACGATTTTGACCACCAGTATTATTATTATTATAGTTACCATTACTACCATACTGTTGCCCATTACGCTGATTTCCAACATTAAACTGCTGATTATCCCTGTAACCTTTTCCAGACCATGAGTTACCTCGTTTACCTCTATAATTTCCCCTATTAGAGGAACCACCATATCCTCCTGTGTTATTGGAATTAAACCCATTTCCAGAACCTTCAGCTTTTAACCTATGTTCGTTTCTTTGGCCGACATTCTGCAAATTTTGCTCTTTTGTGTCGCAATCTCATTTCATATGGCCACGCCCTAAACAACGGTAACAATGCCTTAACTCGGAACCATTTATTTGAACTGCACTTACCTTGGCTTCAGCTTTAATAGAACTGATTTGATTAACACTTCGTTCCAATTTTTCGATTTTATCGCCCATAGTACTCAAAGCAAGATTATTGATACCTATTTCTGTTACTGGCCCACCTCTTGCAACAGTGGATAATGTGTCTTACCTTCCACGAACCCTTCCATGACGGAATGCTTTTTAATCTCCTCGTTGTATATTTCTCTGAATGTTTTTGATTAGCTGAAGTTATATGCCCTTCTATTTCCTTATGCATAGCGTGATGAAAGGCATCATGTAACCCCTCATCTTTACATTTGAGTTTTACATTCTTTCTGCCTCACTATCCCCAGGCTTAACCCTCCAAATTGCTGCTGCCATAGCTTCCAACTGTTCTGAAAATTCCTCCAAAGATTCACCTTCATTCATTCCTGTCGTGTAAAATTTACTTTTTGTAATACTACGACCAACACAGCCAAAACGGTCAACCAAAATTTCTTTAAAACTGTCGCAACTTTTAGCACCAGCAATTTGTGGATTAGTGGCCAAACATTTTGCAACGTTGCCCGTGCATTTGCTACAAGCAACTGATATTAACTCTGTATCAACCAAAGTTGGATCCAAAGTGCGTACATTTTCTACCATTAAAGCAAAAGTAAAAATATCCAACTTATCGTCCCCACAAAATTGTCCTATAGCTTTCTTAGCTGCTCTTAGCTCTTCCCACATCCTAGCTTGTTTTGACCTTTGTTTTGACCTAGGTTGTTGTGCCCGCACTGTGTCCGCAACCTCCCTTACTAAGTCTACTTGACTTTCATTAGCTCTTTGTATTAACTTTTCCTGTGATTCTGTATTGGCTTGAAGACAAGCCGATAAAGTACGAGACAACATCCTTTCTACAATTTCTTCATTCATACCACCCCTCGACTGTCGAGCCACAGCATTATCTACTAATCTCCTAATTTCATCTTCGTTATTAGCTGTGTTCCGATCATCAAGTGTTGACCTAAAACCTAATCTACCCCTTAAGTAGTCACGAGTTACCTGATCAAGTCGCCTTGTTCTCATTTTCTTTCTACCCCTATCATTTTCGACTGTCTCTGTACGATCTGGCGAATGTGACTGTTCCCGACTCAAAATTGGAAGATCGTTATAGTTAACCTGATTTGCATCAGAGTCCTCTGAATCTGACTCAATCACAGCCCCACGCTTATGGCGCTTAGGTGTGCTAGTAATAATCTGACTTAAGTCTACAAAGTCATCTCTATTAAAAGGTTTCCTAATTGGCCTGCACCTAGAGGACCGTGTAACCATACCCCTAGAGCCGTGGCTTCTACCTCTTGGCATGATAGTTACTTACGTTAAAAAAAATTCTTAAATCTTTTCACCAAAACTCCACTACCAATCTTAAATCAGTTGCAAGTTAGCTTAACGCCACACCCAGTACACTAAAGCCTGACCAATTTTCTACTCAACTCAATCTTAATTTTATAGCCAAATTTCCAATATTCCAAAATAATCCACATTAAAATCTAACACCAGTTTTCTTAAACAAAATTAACATTTACTATTGTACCAATGCCAACAGCTAGTCACCGCTGTTAAATAACCTGCACAGCACACGCAAAATTATCCAATCAAATTAATCAAAGCACTGCACAAGTACTCAAACACGGCTCAATATACAGGCAACAATCAACAAAATCACACTTATGGGTTCGGAAATCATAATAAATCCAAAAGATTATAAGTCAGAATATATTCAAGATCATATATATTAAACAAATTTTCACACCAAATCAAATAATTTCCCTTGAAATTATCCCCTATTTCAATCTAGCAATAACATAAAAAAAAATCATGCGCTATAGTGCTGATCTCAACCAATGCGAGAATCCAAATATCGCGCCAAAACCAATTTTAGCACCAAATCGCAAATTATTAGCACAATCAAAACCATCCACCAAAATTCCATAGTCTAAATCGTTTTTCAATTTCAGCTTGTGCCGTTAAAATTTCACTCTTTCACTAAATTCACTAAATTCACTAATCAACAGTTATCCGTGAAACAACTTTCCACAATTCAACCCAATTCAAAAGGTTAAAAAAATTTCCACGAAATGCCTTTAATTTATAAGATAGTTAGCTAAAAGCTAAGCGTGGACACTTCTGCACCACTGTTATAGGTTTATTTCAGTGTGAAACCCATATTATATCAGAATGGCTTATACTTAAAGCACATATATCAACACTGTAAAATACACTCTTGATACCAAATAGATTAATTATTAACTTATGGCATACAGCATCCAAATCTGAAATGGCTCTTACTTATTTAGATATGCCTTTAATTGATTGCTTATGCGTATACGGTATTCAAGATTGAAGTCAACTCGTTAAAAGTCAGTCTAAACTAATGCATATTTATCAGGTGCAGAGTTTTTATTTTTTTCCTACATTTTCTGGTAGGTACATAAGAGTTTCACTAGTTTTTTACTTCTAAAATAAATCTCGAAATTATTTTCAATTTTTGAAATGCACTCAATTTAAATCTGTGTACAAAATAAATATTACCAAGAGACTGTCTTTCCCTGTATGATAGGAAGGAAGGAAGGGGAGACTTGTACAGTTATGTGTTAGCAGGTTGAGTTAGGTGATAAGATCACAAACTTCAGTGGGGCTGATAACGATAAGGGAGCCTTTCTATTGTTATAGGCCAAGTTAGAGATAGCATGGCCCAGGAAGTTAGGGAGTCATGTTGAGTCAACTGATAAGAACCAGTCACCATATAAGTGCCAGGTTATAAAAGCTGAAGGTTGGCAGTGGTGGGTATCAGTCAGTCTCTACGCTTGTCCTGACCCGTTAGCAGCTCTGATTTTTTTTTACTCCAGTTGTCTTCTCCCTAACAGACCGTTTTTTTTTACTGCTCGACCGACCGTATTTGCCGACCGACCACTCCTGTTACTGGCTTCCCATCCTTACGACTACTCTTGGACCAATTGAACAACCTCTGCCTTACAACTGACCGACTTTATCATTGATTTAGTGTGGCTGCACCATTCATAATCAAGACATCTTTCACAAAGTGTTAAGTTGGAAATATAAGGTAAGGTAAAAGGTAAAAGGATATTTTTTTACACAAAGTAATAGGGATAGCAGAAGGGCTAGCATGCCACCACTAATACGGGTCCCAATTTAAAGAGTAAAAAGAACGTCTATAAAAATATACATAGAATATACAAAACATATAATTCATTAAAACATAAAATCTATAAATAATCTAAAAACACTTCATGAAATCTAAAAGGTCGTACTTTTTAAGGTCCCTTTTAAATTGGGCGAGACTCGCCGATCCAACCAGCCCCGAAGGAAGACTATTCCAGGGTCTTACAACTCGGTTTGAGTAAAAATATTTTGTACAGTTCCTACTAACAGCTCTAACCTCAAGCTTAAGAGGGTGTCCTCTGGTAAAACTGTTTCCACGAACCGTGAAGAACACATGAGGGTCAGTATTTGTCATGCCTCTAAGAATTGAGAAAGTCAGTGAGAGGTCAGCACGAAGCCTCCTCAACTCGAGTGATTCGAGCCCTAAGTGGACCAAGCACTGCTGATATGATAAACCTCGCATGCCTGGCAAGGATTTAGTAAAGGTACGTTGTACAGATTCAATAGTATTTATATCTTTGATTAAGTAGGGGGACCATACTTGGCATGCATATTCCACAATGGGTCTCACATAAGCCTTATAGGCTTTTACTAGTGTAGTTTTATCTCCCGAAATGAAACACTCCCAAAACCGACCCCTGCGGGACTCCACTCGTCACTGGCAACTCACATGAGGAAGAATTACCAACAGAGACCTCCTGGGATCTATTCGTAAGAAAGTCCTCAATCCAGTCATAAATTAGACCCTCGATACCTAGGAGCTTTAGTTTAAAAAGAAGTTTCGTGTGTACTACCGAATCGAAAGCTTTGGCAAAATCGATACAGACGATGTCGACTGGCTTCCCCAATTCGCAAGAGCGTGTCCAGTCAGCAACACAATTTAGCATTTGCAGAGTGGTGGACCTACCAGGTAGGAAACCAAATTGGTTTGGAGGAATGAGGTCAAATTTGGACAAATGATTCATGATCTCCTCCCGAATAAGTCTCTCCAGGATCCTACATGGCACACAAGTTAGTGAAAACGGACGATAGTTTGTCGGATCAGCTGCATTACCTTTTTTAAAAATTGGAATAACTCGTGCCTTTTTCCATAGTTTTGGGAGTGTACCTTCCTGAAATGAAGAATTTAGAATTATCCATAATGGTTGGGAGAGTACATCTGCGAGGCGTCGATAAAAGTTACTAGAGAAACCATCTGGACATATCGCCGAACTATTTTTCAGTTTAAACAAACACTTTTTGACGACGTCATGTGAGAAGTCATTCAAGGAAGTGAACGAATCAGAATGGTACTTATTTTGCTCATTTGATATATGATTTGGAATTATCAGCGAATTGTTATTCTGAGTGAAGTTTCCACTAAAAATTTAGTTTAAGGCATTGGCCTTCATCAAATCATCTGTTAAAATGGTGTGATTATAGTGCAGAGGTGGAATAGTGCTAGGGAATTTAGTCTGCTTCTTAACATATCTGAAGAGGGAGCTGATGGTTCCCTCACCAATAATCTGGAGTTCTTTGTTTATAGCCCCTTGCCTACAAAGATCTTTTACGTTCCTTCTACAATTGTTGTAGGTTACTTTATTTATGTCTGATTTATCATATTTCAGTCTATTCCAAAGTTTAATTTTTCTGTAATTATTCTGTTTTATTTTTCTGTTTAATTATTCTGTGCTAAGTTTTTTTATGCTCGATAACTGTTCTGTGATTAATTTTAAAAGTTTGGTAAATGCCTCTGAGTTAGTAGCATTTTTTTCTGCACAAAAAGAAATTATTTTTTAAAAAGGAAAAAAAAAAGCTGAATATTTTAGAAAGTAGTATGGTTTAGAGAACGTTTTATAAGGGGTGGGCTACATAATGTTAAGAGTTTTTATAAATTGTAATAATGGCTAGAACATGCAAGAAGGCTACAGTTTTTAACAATGTACTGTATCAGGAGCTTATAGAAAACAACTAGGAGCGTGTCTCGGTGACTTCCACTACAGTGTTAAGTCAGGAGCGGCTACAGTGGTGTACAAATTTGTTACCAGAGGTCGCCACCTGCACGAGGTGATTAGAGGTGTGTTTCACGTTCTCAAGTCTAATTTTCGGTCCCTTGTTTTTAAACAATAAGTGTGGAAACAATACCAAAGTAATAATAAAAAAACTAAGCAAACAGACAATCAGTTGTTTGTAAGTTGCTCTAACCAACAATAAAATAGAGCGTTGCTTTCGTAGCACACGTCTGCTTCGCGTGCCAAGTTTCAGTTTCGATTTTAGACAACTTGGCGCAGGCGCAGTATTGTTGCTCCTTCTGGCGTTAGCACTTCGTACTAAATTAAGCGCTTCTAACATAGACGAGTCACACACGCTCCTCCTAGTTGTTTTCTATAGGCTCCTGACTGTATGGATGGTATGGCTTTTCTAATAATGAACTGTATGCTTTTAAGTAATACACGACAGCGTTAGTAGTAATTCTCGAAATTTGAGTAATTTACGGTAGTGCTAGTTATTTTTAGGCAGTGTCTACAAGTAAAAATAAGAAGCTGTTAAACTTCTGTAATAATGATCAGGTCGCACAAAGATTTAAAAAAAAAAGTTTTTTTTTTAATAATAATGTGATGTATGCTTTAAGAAATACACGTTATTGTTAAAGGTAGGGCCGATGGCCGGCTTGTTCAACATTTTAAAATTTAATTTTAGGTTTTTGTGCTAATTACATGAAGCTAGCATTATTTAAACTGAATTTTACAAATTACTTCTGATTAATTTTAGAAACAGCTTTCGATATTTCTGCATACTTGTTTGATTATGCTTTAGTACCATGGTAAAAGTTGCATGTAATAAATACTAAAAAAAAAATATATATATAAGTTGATAGGTATTAACTTTTCAAAAATGAGCAAGTAATTGAGGGGCTCTGTAAAACATTGTAGAAAAGTGTTTAGGTTTTCATGTTAGTAACTGTTATGATGCTTAGCAATTAACTGACACTAGGTCAGTTGAAAAAATGTAGGCCTATTGTACATCTAAGTTCGTAACCTGATTTTTTTTATGTTGGGTCAGCATCTTAAACTGTTTTTTCTGTTTTTTTTAATAGATAATGTCTGAACACAGTTCCCAGTCTACAAGTGGTGGAGTTAAGAGATCCTTGTCACTTTCACCCCTTTGCTTCTGCAATCAACTTGAGCGTGGAAGACACACAGTATCGGATCATGATGACGACCTGGATTTTGAGGACTTTGATGATAACACCAAAAACAACATCGATCATTCAGTTCGACGCCATCAGAACCATAATGGACGCTGAGTAGTCAGGTTGGATGAGGGTCATCTGCACATGCTAGTGACGTCAATATGGACATCTCTGAAAAGTCACCCCCTTCAGTGCATCTCCAGAGGCCTGTCCTGGGCCAACCCACCATCACATAAACATTCGAGCTCGAGCTGGTTGAGATTGAAAATTGTCCTAATTCCAATTCAGCATCCAGGACTTTGTGCTACGTTCGTCGACCCTTCACCTGTGGCATGTGGCCCCCAGCTTCCATTGAAGAACTGTTTACCACTGTGGTGGATTTGATTAAGCCAGTTGACATTATACCCGGCAAAAGTCAGCTAACGCTTGTGTTCAGCACTCCAGCCCTTGAGGAGCCAGCAGTCTCCACACCATTCATGCCCCATGGAGAACTTAACGCCCCATGTGGAAGTCATCATTATATTCATTGAATCTCAGCAGCAGTCCAATGACGAGTTTGATCTGAGTGAGCCAATTACCATTTCAGTGCAACCACTGCCAGAGTCATGCATGGATGGTATACCACTAGAGGACCTCGTACGAGAACTGTGTTGAATTTGAATGAATGGTGTACACAAAAGCAGAGTGTTCTGCGTATTGTCAATAATGATGAACTATGTCTGGCTAGAGCACTTGTAGTGGGAATGGCATTGACAGATAAGAAGTTGGACTCCACCTACAAAGACTGTGCAAACCGCTACAATCAGTTACGTAAATCGTGTCGCGCAACACAGGGGAAGGAAGCTGAAAGGCTTCATGGTGACGCAGGCATTCCATGCAAGAGGTTGGAAGATTCTAAGCACATGTTGGTAGAAAGTACCGTATAGTAGTCTATAGTGCTGAAGCCCAGTGCAGTGTGGTGTACGACGAGAAAAATAATGGTGCCCTAGTTATGTTATTGTACAGTAATGGCCATTTTGACGTTATTAGTACAGTACCAGTATTCTTCTGCACTATTTTATTGATGACGTACGACCACGCAAGAAAACATATATGTAGCGGTGAGTGTAGTGCATGTCGTATGAGCACGTGCCTTCCGAACACCAACCTACGTGTTCCGTGCGACGACTGCCATCAATACTTCAGGGGTGGTGTATATGCTACACAGAACCATTGTGGAGCAATTCATCGTTGCGGAGACTGTGGCTTACCTGCACCTGACAGTAAGATCCCCTGTGGCACTTCAAAATGTGTCAACTGCATATCCTCAGACCATAAATGCTACATAATGAGAGAGGAGCCAAATTTAGACCCTGACCCCGTCTACATGTACTTTGACGAGGAGTCAATGGTGAATGAAAATGGGAAACATGTCCCTAATCTTGTTGTCTTGGAAAGGGAAAATGGGGAGAGTTTCTCATTTCCAACACATGAGCAGTTTTGTGAGTTTGTGTTAAAACAGGACTGTGGCATTCA
>JAHWFP010163568.1:23723-36290 GCA_023313725.1 Lithobius niger
TTGGCTGACCTCCCAATAATGTTTGGATTTCAAGAACAAGTAGTGAAAGGCACCTTCCCCCTTAAATTTAAAATTGCTCAGAACCAAAGCTATGATGGACCCTTTCCAGGCATACAATGGTTCACCCCTGAAACTTTGACCGAGAAGTCAAAAACGGCACTGGAGACATGGCATCAGTCCGAAGTGAGCCGTTATGCTGCAGATCCATCACTCACCTACAACCCCTAAGACCAGCTGCTACAGTACTGCAACGACGACGTCACTGTACTTAGACTGGCATGTCAAGAGTTCAGAAAACTTTTCTCACAAGTAACAAACCTCGACCCCTTCCAAATATCACTAACTCTCCCTGGTGCTTGCCATTAGGCCTACAGAGCAAATTGGATGCCACAAAACTCGATTACAGTAATCCGAGAATCATCTGGACAGCACAAGGATAGTCTAGCAGCACAACAGTGGATAAAGTGGGAGGAACACAAGACTGGACTTACATTCCAACACAGTAGAAATGGTGGCGAAGTAAAAGTCGGAAACAAATTCTACGTGGATGCATTACATGCAGAGTTTTCTACTGTGTTGGAATTTAACAGACTTTTTTCATGGAAACCCCAACAAGTACCTGACACTAACCTATAATCCAGTACTACAGGCTTCCATGGGAGAGCTGTATGAAAGAACCAAGGATCATGAGCGTGAACTGGTACGAATGGGGTACACGGTACGCACCAAGTGGGAGTCAGCATTCGAAGAAGACAAGAAGTCGGTGCCAGGACTTGCTGCTTTCCTCGAACAGCATGATTTCAAGCCTCCTCTCAGACCCCGTGATGCGTTCTACGGCGACCGAACAAATGCCGTGGTTCTGTATGCCGAAGCGCTGGAGGGCTACCTGATCAAATATCTGAATGTCACCTCGATGTACCCTTACATCAATAGGACTGGGAAGATGCCTTCTGGGCACCATGAGGTCATCCACAACAATGCCTTTAACCCAGACATTCACTATGATATATTTTATGGTGTCATACTACCACGCACAGACCTACTACATCCAGTGCTACCCCTAAGGAGTAAAAGGAAACTTCACTTCCCCTTGTGTGCGGCCTGTGTCGAAGCCCATCAACAAGCAGTATGCCTACAAACAGATCAGGAGAGAGCCCTTGTGGGGACGTGGTGCACCCCCAAAGTGGAGATGGCTGTATCCAAGGGGTACAAAGTCATCAATACGTATGAAATATGGCACTACGAGGACACTATGAATGAGCTTTTTCCAGAGTATGTCAACACCTTTGTTAAACTGAAGACGGAGGCTTCGGGGTACCCTGCATGGACAAACGACGATCCAGTTCTTCAGGCGCAATTCAGAGACTCATTTGAAAGGGTTGAGGGGGTAAAAACTTGACCCATCAAACATAAAACCCAACCCTGGACTCCGTAGCTTAGCAAAACTGTGTCTCAACAGTTTCTGGGGCCGGTACGGGATGTGACATAACCTGCCCTCAACTGACTACGTCACATCAGTCAAAGAGTGGCAGCGTTTACTGAACAGTGATGAGTTTGCTATTTTTCAAGTTAAAATAGTGAACAATGAGACTAATGGTGAGCTATCATCGTACACAAGAGTTTGTCACAGCAACACTAGAGACAAACGTAGTAATTGCTGCCTTCACCACAGCCCTGGCCCGCCTTCATCTTTGCAAGTATCTGGACATAGTAGGGAAGGGGGCCTTGTACTGTGATACAGATAGCATAATATACATGCATCCCATAGGAGCAGACTCCCTGGAAGAATTTGCTGAATTTGTGAGTACTGGCCCCAAAAACTATGGATACAGACTCACAAATGGCGTCACGGACTGGAAAGCTAGAGGTATTACTCAATCTTACCGTACCTCTCAGCACTTGAACTATGGGGTGGTGAAGGAGTTTATAGTAAACAGTGCTCGAGACGACTCAATATGCATCCCGGCCGAAACCATTAAGCGTGATAAGCAGACTGGTGTCCTTACAAATGCTTTATCATTTAAAACCTATAAATTTGCCTACGACAAGAATGTCCTCCTACCATCATACCGAACATGCCCATTCGGATTCAGGGTTCCAGATGTGTAAAGAACACGCTCCCATTTTCATGGACTGATTAAAAATAATGTTTTGTATAGCCTATATAGCAGAGCTAACCCCACACAATTATTGTTGCATTCATCAGAGGATCATGGATACCTTACAGGCTGTAGCTAATGTAATGCTGCGCATAATACTTTGTTGGTTATGATTGTCTTGGCCATCATGAACTTTGTACAAATGAGGCAGCTTTTACTTGGCCAAAAAATTGTGCAAAACCCCCAAAATGACACAATATAACAAAAGTGGATCCATAAAATGCTTTTTAAAACCCCAGAATGTACAAAGTGGTGTGCTGATGATGGAGCAGTCTTGGTGCTAAAATTGTATGAAAAACCCCAGAATATAATGATGTAGCCCACATGCAGACTGTATTTTGCTGGATCCGCAAAAGTGAATTTTTATTTGAACTTGTTATCAGTCAACTGTTTAAGGCCTATCATGCCTGGACTCGGCAATGAGTCAAACGTCGGCTTAAAACATGTCTGGACTTGCAGATGAGTCAGCAGCTGACGTGTAATCATAGACTCCATTATCGCAAGGGGTGACACGCCAGATGTGATAGTGTAAGCAGACTGGCCAATGAGAGAGGCCGCGTCCTATCAGCTCAACCGGGTCTGACGTTATCGCAGCCTATAAATAAGGGGTACTGAGCTTAGTCACACAGCTCGTTTTCTCGTCCAACAGAAAATATGTCCTCGCAGAGTTTTAGCAAGAGGCTCCGCAAAAAGGGTCAGCCCATACAACCCTAGCAAGCCTGCTAGAAAGCTGTGTTTTTATAACATGACAAGTCACTCACTGCCAAACGAGTGCTTACAACCTGTACAGCCACCGCAGGTTTTACCAGTCAACAAGCCAAACGTTGACAAAAGTGCTTCATCAATGCCTTGCTTAGCCATAGAGGACGAAGAGACACAGAGTCCATGGAACGATTTTCTGCCAGAAAGGGGTTATCCTACACAACCGGATGACCCATTGCTCTACTGGGATTCAGAGGACCATAATCCTGTAGTGCATGAACTGGACTCACCGTCAAACGAGTCCAGTCAACCTGTACAGCCACCACAGGTTCTGGAAGTCATCAAGCCATCCGATGACAAAAGTTCTTCACCAAGTCAGTGTGTAGCCATGGAGGAGTCAAATTCAGTGCCATATGACAACCCAATGCTCTTCTGGAACGAGGATTCTATCGCCAACACAGTACAACTTGTACCAATTGCCCACTCTATGCCAAAACTGGAGCATCGACTATCATACAAAGAGGACAGTGACGGTAAATACTTGGGATTTTGTACACGATTTAGTGATGTGCTTACTGCTCGTTTCCGTGTTATTTATCTGCGTGAATATCGGAGCAAAGTAAATATTGGAGTTAGCAATAACTACCCTCCCAGGGAGCCCAGCATATATAAAAAGCGTTGTGGACTGTTTTTATCGATTGGTGCGTGGATACCGTTACTAGCCAGAAATACCAAAACTGGGTAGAATTTGCATTACAAATGCCCAGAACAATGGCAGCGCGGATGTTCAAATCATTGGCGCAATCAACAAGTATATTGAAGGGGCATTTGTTACCTCCAGGAATGAACATAGAGCTCCCATTGGCGGCAAAAAGTGGGTTGTAGTGCACCTTTCAAGGGAACCTTGTATGTTGGATTCCGTGAATTCTACTTTTCGCAGTATCCGAAGAAAACACTACCAAGCAAAGGCATTTTATTGACTGTTACCAAGTAGTATAAGGTGATGGACTCTGTGCCTAAAATGAACAGTTTTATTGAAAATCTGCCAACTACTGTGTGAGGCAAGCATATTTTTGTTAACTGAAAAACTCTGTGCATGTCATTTTTATTTTAAACTGTCAGCTACATGGATATTTTTTTCTTCTTGTTACAGATTTCATGAGAGCTGAAATTATTGACCAAGTTGACTGTATCATAGACGTCGACGGCTTTCCTGTTCCCGACAATGTGTACGAAAACAAATTTCTGTGTAAAGAACTGGGAGTCACTTACCTTTACAAGCCAGTGACCGAGCGTTATACTTTCAAAGTTGGAAAGTTTTACGAGCTGCCATCTAAAGTCAAGAGTCACTGCCTCCTGGGTCATGCATAATATTCATGGAATGCGTTTCGAAGATACAAGCTCAGATTTGCCTCAGTACGCCCTGCTGTCGATACTCTCGGCTATACAAGCAACATGCATAGTGGAAAGCAGCAAGTATTGCATTGCTTACAAAGGTGGACATTACGAATGTAATCTGTTGAGAGCAGTTAATATTCCACATTATAAACTGGTATCAATAGGGTGTACACAATACAATGAACTGTTGAGCATGTATAACGTCATATCTAGCCCCACTTGTGGCTTACATTGTCATACACTGTCTGGAAAATCTGTACATTTTCCTCAGGCGGAAACTAACAGATTTTATTCTTTAAAAATGTGTTTGTACTTTTTTCTTATGTAAATAAGTTAGAAATAAGGTAAGAGGTTAACATATGAGATCATTTTCGTAATGGCTCCCAAACTGAACAGGCTGTATTATAATGCTCTGGTGCCAAAAAGTTTAGGTGGGGTAGATGCTCTGCGTAAGGCTAGTGGTGAATCCCTTGCGAAACTGCTAGATTTCCTTCAAGGAGAGAGAACTTATACTCTGCACAAACCTTTGCGTAAAACTTTTCCGAGAAACAAGACCATATCCTGGGGTATCGATTACTTGTGCCAAGCAGATTTAGTAGATGTAGAGTCCTTGGCTAAATTCAATCAAAACTATGCCTACTTACCTACAGTTATAGATGTTCTGTCCAAGTCTGGTACAGTATTGAAAGCTTTTCAGGGCATTTTTAAAGAGGGACGTAAGCCTAGGAAACTTAATACGGATATGGGCGGTGAATTTGAAAGCAGAGTGTTGACAACATTCTTTAAGAAAAATAATATTATTTTTTACACTGCCAAAGGAGAGAAACAAGCGGCTGTAGTAGTAGGTTTAATAAAACGTTGAAATCCCACATATGGAGATATTTTATGCATAAAAACGCGTTATGTTATACAAAAGTGTTAAAACAATTGGTTCACTCTTACAATCGTACGCATCACAAGAGTACAGGTGTGAGACCGATAGATGTCAGTACTGACAACGATGCGGAGGTAAGAGAGCGTCTGTATGGTGATGACGTCCCTAAGAAAACTCCTACCCCTGCGTATAAATATCAAGTAGGTTACTCTGTTAGAATTAGTAAGCTCAAGCAAGTGTTTGAGAAAGGTTATCTCCCAAACTGGATCGAGGAAGTGTTTACCGTAGCTAGTAGGCTACCGCGTAGACCCCCAGTATACATCGTCCAAGTTTCTAACGGCGACGTAATTTTAGGCACTTTTTACGAGCAAGTACTCCAAAAAGTCAAAGAGGATAAAGACCAGCTCTACACTGTTGAAAAGGTTTTAAAACACGAGAAGCGTAACGGTGTCATACAGGTGCTCGTCAAGTGAAAAGGCTACCCCAAATCTATGAACTCTTGGATATTAGAATCTTCACTAGTAAAAACATAATGGATAGCTTTTACGTTATTTTACCTTCTAATGCAAAGAATTGAGGTACAATGTCACGATGCCCTACACATTAGAGTTGTGTGGTAAATGGGAAGTTGCTCTAACGGAAATGATCATACCCCATTCGTGGTACAATATTGACGAATCAAATAATATGTTGGAATACCACGAGGGTGACAGGGAAACAGGAATGCCTCATTCTAATCCCGCTGCCTCGTCAATCAATACCAACAATTCGTGGGACTACGACAGAACTAAAGTTCTGCCTAAAAACATTGCTATTGTATTCTCCCACGTCGACCAAGCGCTCCGATCATCTTAACCACATCAAGCAGGGAAATTTAAGGGTTGAACTGTGCTTCAGAGCTGCTTTACCAGTTGCAGTAAACTGTACTATTTTGGTAGAGTTTGATAATATGCTAGAAATTGATCAAAACCAACACGTAACGTTTGACCACACTTCATAATGAATACTCAAGAGATAGAAGCAAGTCTGAAGAGCTGTAAATCGACAAACAGATTTTTCACAAGAGTGTATGCATCCGATTTACTGCCCGTATCTTTAAACAGGTACCCCTCAGTAATAGTGGCCAACACGGACGACAGCACTCAGCCTGGAACACACTAGATGGCGTTTTATTTTCCTGGAAAGAACAAGTGTGCTGAATTTTTCGATTCCTATGGAAGGACCCCTGAATACTATACACTCAATTTTGTTGACTTTCTCAGAAGAAATTGTCCCAAATGAATTCATAACACAGTGGGTGTTAAAGCTACGAAAAGCTGGGCCTGTGGTACACACTGTTTGTATTATTTGAAGTTACGAGCAAGTGGAACTGTAAAAATGATTATTATACTAAAAACGTAATGAGAATGATAACATTGTAGTTAGAAATACTCATGTAACTCGCTGCACTCCTGATTATTGTAAAACATTACAAACTTGTATCCCTATTGTCAAATAATAAAAATTAGAAGTTTCAAGTATACTTTTTTTTTATTCAGGGATAATGTGTACAATCAATATTTTTGCCAGGTTTTATACACTTTAGCATACGAATTAATCTTTTGAGAACGTAGCCTCTACATGATACTGCCTACTGGAGTTGACAGACGTCGTAGAGGTTGCTTCCTGCAGCTAATTCGGCTTTTCTCCATGACTTCAACAGCACGGGCCACATGCTGCCATCATATTGGTCTTTCAGCAGCATCGGGTGCAAGTAAATCCTTGACGAGGGCAGTCACGTTTGATCCTGGTACAACATTGTTCAAATACATGACTTCACCTCGGGGTGACCTAGATAAAATTTCAGGATGGTCTTTCATCTTGTTAATAATTTCTTTAACAGCTAAGGCATCTTCAGGCTCAGAGTTTTTGTAAATACTCTTTTCGATTCTATCGCCAGTTACTAGAAAATCATTGTCTTCATCGTCGGACGATAGTGTTGCTGCTGGAGGTGCTGGAACTACTGCTTCTGGTGGTGGTGCTGTTGGTGGTGTCACAGGTGCTGGTAGAGCAGCTGGAATATCTGTTGGCCTTGCCCTCTGATAAATGAGATATCGTTGCAAGACTTGCTGATACTGTTCGGCTCTAGTATGGGGGTCCAAACTATAATCGCTCAGTAATCTAGCCATTTCTGTATTGAGGGAGGCTACGGCTACGTCATAGGGTTTGGGTTGGGTGCAGGAAGGGTACTCCCAATACAGTCGACTGGCGCATGTGAGCCATTTATTTATTATTATTTTTTATTACGACCGTAATCCGAGAATTCTTCCTAGAACTGGTGTAATCACTGACAACAGTGGACCAATAAAACCTCTCTGCTGGTTTAGTATGCGTTGTTTCCTGGTCAAGTTCACACATTGATCTGCCATTTGGCGTGTCGGTCGCTTGTATTTAACCAAATGTCGCTTCTGTTCGGGAGTAAGGTTTACATTACCCTTTAGGACATTCTGGCAACATTCGCACAATGAATAAAGAACGTCTTTACCCCCTGCCTGGAGGATAGTTTTTTGCCGCTTTGGCGATGCTTTCAATAAGAGCTTTAGCACTGGTGCTGCTCGGCGTAAACGAGCGGAGAGACCCATGTTGCACAGTGCACAGTCTACTTTGCAAATGACTAGATCTGTTGCGCTTGTAGGTTATATACATATTCACTCCTCGGGGCTGAATAAAGTTCTCAACGTCAATGATGAATAAAGCAAGGGCATAAATTATCAGGAAAACTATGATAATGCACAAGGCAGCCTTCTTTTTCCTGTTCCCTGACAGTGTACTACTACTTTCGGCCATAGACATACTGTTGCTCGTTAGGAAGTATCCCGGTACGGAATCTATGACGCTCTGGTGTCTCTTGCATGAAATCGATCATCAAATACCCGTGAGCCTGTGCAGTTGCATCAGCATTTGCTTCCAAGAAAAATTTGGTCTCTCCGGGATACACCTGTCGCGCCAGGTAGACAACTTGGGATTGTTCCCTAGGATTTTAAAAGAGAATTAAATAGTGGGTATTAAGACTAATGGTTCTACTTTCCTTGCTTTTAAAGAACAAAATTTGTACCGTAAATATTACTGTAAGATTACGGTGGTGGGAACCCCTAGTAAATAATTTTGCTAGACTAGCATTACTCTCGTCCATAAGGTCATCTAACATCAGTAAATTTGTATCCGTGGCAGAAAAGCTGTTGTAAAGATCGGCTGGCAGACCTTCAACCCAATTTATTTCAGGTAGCTGAGTTTCTAACTGCGAATAGGCTGACTGAAATTAGCTATAGCATCATACGATGCGATTAAACCTTTTAGAAAACAGTCTCTCTATGAACCACTGATTGTGAAACTAAACATGTCTTGCCAGATTGTGAAGCACCAACAACTAAAATATTACTAGGTGCAATAAGCTGCGGTTGAAAGTCGGACTCCATCCTTTCCTTACTGATGACAACAGCAAACTGAGAAATTGCAATATTAAATTCGACATATATTCTACTGCAGAATGCTTCGCTCGCCTCCAGAGCTCCCACAAAGCTCAATGCAGCTGCTGCACTGGTGCAGAGCAAAGTTCCCGGTTTTCACTGAGGTCCGCCACCTTAGAGATCAGTGGTCTTAAGGCTTCAGTTATTAGTGACTACTAACTAGGGATCGACCGGGTCACAAAAAACCAAGTCCGAGCCGAGTCCGAGTAATTAGGTATACCCACTGAGCCGAGTCCGGGTAGTAAAACCGGGTCGTAGATTTTCAATTTTTGCTTTATGTTTAATATGCAACTTTTTTTACTTTGGTTTCGTTCTTCTTTTTTTTTTTTTTTACTTTCCAAATTTCCAAATTTCTAAATTTTTTAATAATAAAGTGAAATGAAAAATAAAATGCATTTTGGTTACTTTGTCTCCCAATAGGCCTTTGTTGACTTTAACCCTTTAAGCAACGATATGGCCCAAGTGGAGTAACAACGTATATATACGTCGAAACTTTCATGGGGAAGTACGGGTCAAAAAATGCAATTTTCGGCCAAAATATCGACATAAGAAAATCTGAAATTCGCAACCCGATAATGTTGTGCATCAATTTCTGTAAACAAAACGTTGTTAACGATGTCTATACTTTTATAAAAAGCACCTTAGTTGAGTGTTGTCTCCCTAAAAACTGGAAAAATGTGGTGTTCATTCCTTTTTCCGTAGTTTAAGAGCAAAAAACTGTTCAATGTCGACAGCGGTAGCGATCGAAACCATTTGACTGGGCGCCGCCATCTTGGGTTACTGAAAAGCTGAAATTCCCCTCTATCCGGGCCTCTTAACATATTTTCTCGATGCTCGTTTGGCATTGGCCAATCAGATGGAATGTTAGAGGCTCTTTCTGGCGGTCTCAAGCTGCCTTTCCAAAGCAATTGGAAGATCGCATTCCCTCATTGGCCAGTTGGCACCATGTGACCGATTTGGTGCGCTCTCATTGGCTGACGGGTGATTTTACAATGGCCGCCATGGCGCGCTTCGGATTTCACGTGAGCGCTTATGTTCAGTTTGTTGTTGAAAATCACGAGAAAGATGATGTTTCACAACATTAAATAATTAAAACAGCAGCTGAGATGTACAACTAAAATGGAAAAGGAGACTATAAACCTTCACACTATCGCTTATCAGGTGGGAACAACAATTTTTAGCGTAACTATCACCGACTTACGGACGCGTTTTCTCAACACGGAGATTTTCAATTTTATTCGTTTACAACCTGTAATTAAAAAAAATTGGTTCTCCGAAACTATTAAAGCAATTTATCTATTTTTTCTGTGCACATTAATGAATATCTATTGCGTGCAAGTAGTTGTAGGGTGATCCAGAAGGTATTAATGAAACTATGAAAATAAAAATAATTTTTTCAACAAATAATGATTACCCTGTTTGTACTCGGTCGAATTTTTACCGAGTCCGAGCCGGGTCAAAAATAGCATTACCCGGTACCGGGTCGGGTATTTACCCGGACTCGGTCGAACCCTACTGCTAACTAAAATAATAACAACAAAAATAAAACCGCCAGGGGCTTCACTGCATAGCCTGGTTACCGACTTCACTTCAGTCACCTTATCTCTTGTCAGTCAGCTTATCTTTAAGACCTACTATTAACTCCCTTTTATCAACTTACCCCCATAGTCTAGTGGTTAAGTAGGTACTCACTAACTCATCTGATAAGCCCTTGAACCATGGATCGTATACTGCCTAATAAAAAAAATATTTCTTCTCTGAAAAATACCAACTGAAAAATGCCACTTGAGAAATCAAAGGCCTATCCAAGCTCACGAAAAGGAGCTCACAGAAACAGGAAGCCGGAAACAGGAAGCAAGATGGCCGCCAACAGGAAACAAACTAGAAACCGGAAGTCGAAACTAGAAACCGGAAGTCGAAACCGAAACCAGCGCTGGAAGTGACGTCACAAAAGATGGCCGCAGCGCATGTGCAGTAGCTGTGAGGTCACTTCCGGCCTGGTTAGAGGATCCTCTCTCTACTAGTAACGCTGGCCCCATGGAAAATCCCGTAGACTCATTGCTCGTGGCTAGCGCAAAATTGAGAAGGCCTACACAGCTGAACTTTTACACACGGATGCATGGTGATCTGAACATTGTCTTTTTGTTGGTTTGGGGGTTGTAGGGCTCAGGACAAATGCGTGAGAGGGTTTTGAAATTCGGCACCAGGGAATTTAATTTCGTGTCTTTTCCGAGTTGCAACCAAAGATTTCAATCAACAATGGCTTGAAGAATCAACACTGGTCCTATTTATTGTAGATATTTATTGTAGATTTATTGTTAACAACTGAACGAACTAAAAGCTGAACCGCAACGAAGGACAAAATAAGCACACATTTAATTTGGCGTGGATTGCGTAAGAATAAATATTTGCACGTTAGATGATGGTTACGCAAGAATATGAGCATCCACGAGCAAACGGGTTTTTTACTAATAGCACAAAAATAAGATACTTCGCGTTCTGCTGTTTTAGTACAGTGACCTTCGGGGGTTTCTGAATGACTAAATGTGAACGAAGAAAGCAAACGAAAAAAATTCTCAATTTTGCAGATGTAACGGCTATTTATTTATAGACATAAAATTCCTCAAAAAAAGTTAGAGAAGAATATAAGACTTTTTGTGTGTTCACAGTCCTAAGGTACTTGTGTCTATCAATTGCAAGCAACTAAAAGCTTATTTTATCATGTCGAGAATACATAAACGTAAAGGGAATGTGCAGGGATAAACAAAACTATAAAGGGCATGCGCTGATTGAGTGAGCGAAGCGAACCGTGCAGGGGCGAAGCAACAGGAGGGGGCGAGGGGGGGGGGGCGCACCGTCCCCCCACTCATTCTCCCAGTCGGCAAATTCGTGAAAAGAATTACACTGTCGTCATACGTGCACTTTTTATTATTTGTTCACGCGATGAAATTAGAGTCGGCATTTCACCTTTGTTCATTTACTCTTCTCCCCATTCGAGAAATTCGTCCAAAGAAATTAAACTGTCTTGGCAATACATTTTATTATTTATTGCACAGGAGGTAAAAAACGACTCGGCATTTCACCTTTGTTCATTGACTCTTTCCCAGTCGGCAAATTCTTAAGTTGAGTAAATGTTTTGGAGCAGAAAACAATATTTCGTAAGGAAAAAAATATACGCGAGTCTTCTCATCGCTTCACTTTTCTCTTTTCTGCATACTTTTAACTTTTCTATGAATCGTCACTTCGTAACTAATCTTGGGCAAGGACTCAGTCACTGCACTGTGACCTCGTACTGACACGTGCACCAAGGGTGGCGCCACGGGAAGAAGGGGGAGGAGAGCCCCCCTCCCGTCGGGGAAGCCATGCCCCCTGTCGGGGAGTAACTGAGATTATCGTCGGGAAACAGCCGGAACACTGAGTCAACATGACGACATAAAATCCGTACAAATTTTGGGGAAAAAAAGCTGTAAATAGAGCTGGCCGTAAGTTGAAACGTAAGCGACAGTACTTTTCAAACCTAAATTATTCAGTGTTACTTAATGTTAAAGTAATAATATTTTAAAAATAATTTAAATTCATCAGTTAATTTATTTTGTAAAAAAAATACATAATAAAAAAACAGAATTTGGTCAGAATTAGGTTTTTACTACCTCTCTTGCTGAAGAATGTTTACGAGAAACATCCGAAATTTGCTTAACGAGTGTGTTTCAAACGTGTCTCGGGAAGCCGAAAATAGGCCCTCAAAAAGCGTAAAATGCTTCAGCTTACGGGGCTCTGCCCCGGACCCCGCCAGGGGGAGCTTTTAGCGCTCCCCCAGACCCCCTACCTGGTTTTGCCGTACCCTTGCCAAATTAGAACAAAGTTAAATAGAAGACGTTAATTTTCTTTGCTCCCCCTGTAGGCGAATCGTTGCAAACCCCCCCCCCCC